>JAVQKC010034407.1:0-17057 GCA_036025475.1 Philypnodon macrostomus
TTACTTACTTACTTACTTACTTACTTACTTACTTACTTACTTACTTACTTACTTACTTACTTACTTACTTACTTACTTACTTACTTACTTACTTACTTACTTACTTACTAACTAAACAAATGTATTCCTATAGTCTTGTGTGATAGCTGCTGGTTTGTCAGTGGTCAGACAGATCAATACTTATTGTGTGAGGATGTCTGTGTATAACAGTTTAATATAGCCCCTTACACAGTGTCCTGGAGTATTTCTGTTTGGACATGTTGCACTGGTGTCAGCTGTTGTATCAGTGTGTGCAGTTAATTGTTGAAACACTTGTCAGATGTGTATCTCTATTTGTTTTTATGTCAGGCTTTATGTCATAGCTAGAATAGTTGTATAGTCTATTCTGGCATGATGCTGCTGGCCACTTTATTAGGCACGTCCATTCGATTGCATTCAAAGTGTTTAGTAAAGCTGATGGGATAGCCGTAGACAACCACATTGGGACCACTTTATAAGTAACACAGTCTGTCTAATAAAGTGGCCGTTTTAAAGACTTATTTTGGGAATGAAAGTAATTAGACTTTTGGCAGTATTTATATTTGACAAAGTCAGTATGTGACTTCAGTGAGTTAATTTGTGCTGCACCTGTTTAAGCACTGCACACACTCCAGGGGAAGTACAAAGAAGGGCTGCCAAGGTTCCTTACTGTGGATATAGTAAACTGCTTTAGCTTTGATTCACATTTTGATTCTATTTAATTTAACACGCGGCCAGGCAATCTATTCTTCAAACAGGTCAAACAGGATGAAATGGGATGTTTAAGCTACTGGCTCTGTGTTTCAAAAAGACACAGAAACATATCTGGCCTGGACCCCTGCAGAGTGTTAGCGTTGAGCAGAAAATCCAAACACATGGAAATAAATGTTTGCCCGAATCCATGCCACAGCAGGGACCCTGTATATTCAGTACTACTCTGTGGGGTTTGTAAAATAAGCCTGAAGATCATCATTATCTGCAGAAAATTAGTATTGGTCTGTTCATTATGTAGAGGCTTAAATATTGAGATTGTCAGCCATAGAACCTCTTCATGCACTTAAGTTAAAAGTGTGTTTATTTTTGCTTATTTGTCTGTGTATTATGAAATTGTGTCAGATGTGTATATATATGGTGTATGTCTAGGCATTTTTAGTATCTTTTTTGGACCTAGAACATTATTTCAAAAGTGACTCTATTAATTGAATGTTTTGTGTTTCTTCTGAAAATACCATTAACCCTTCTACATCGAATTTCCCACAACCGCTGCAAGGCCGGATTCACAAATCAAAGTTTGTAAATTAATTATTTTTTTCTCGCGTGGTGGTCATTGCTGTTTCTATGGCGACCTGTTGCTCATCTTGAGGGTTACCAGGGACAACCTTTAAGTGTTTCTGTCTGTGCATGTGTGTTTAGTGTAAAAGGCAGAGGTGCGATCCAGGCACCATGACAGTTGACAATGAGCAGGCCTTGATTTCTGGAGTTCACAGCATGTCACTCTGTGCCTCTTGTCTTTATGTTATTATTTTCCTCCAAACACTGTATAAATAATGGACTGACACGCTGTAACCAATAAATACGCCTTGTTGACTTCAAAATCATTATTGTAGATGGCACCAATAAAAAAAAGCCTTCATTTTATTGTCTAGATCAGCAGACATAATTGGAGCGGTATCTACTGGCCTGGTAGAGAAAGTTGATCCAATTGACCTATGCTAAAGCATAAAGCTCTTTTTTGCATTGTGAGTGTAAACAGACTAATGGAGCTGAGTGGAATCCAAACAGTGGAAGTGACAGTTGATCAATGCCCTTTATACTGTACCTCCTGTGGGCTTCTCTTTGTGGAGGAAAGACAACCTGACCACACTGGACAGAGCATTTAAGTCTGATTATCTGAAATGAATTTGCTTTTATATCACTTTTTTTGTTGTTGAATGTAATTATAACTTCTTTACTGCTTCAAATCTTGCTGACGCTAGTTTATGTATAAAGTACAGTTATGTATTATTCATGATCTCTTTGTTGTCCATTATTTTATGTCTTGTCAGAACGGCAACTGGCCAACAGCATGACCAGCAGCACCCTTCCTCCCAGTGTGAGTGGCATCAGTAAAGAGCTGGCCGACCTGAGACCACTGGTTCAATTCCCTGAAGAGATCGCATGTATCCTCACCGAACAAGAGCAGCAGCTATACCAGCGGGTCAGTGATGCTTTTACAAAATCCTATGTGAAAAAACAAATTCTCCTTATATTTAAAACCAATATAGGCTCCTGTGTGTATCGACAGGTGTTTCCCTTGGATTACCTCACTTTTCTCACTCGAGACCTGGGCAGTTCCGAGTGCCAACATAAATGTCACCCCAACCTCAAAGCCACACTGTCAGCCCCGGCCATGCCTACCCACAATGCACCGCGAACTAATGCTGTAGAGGACCTGGTCGCTCGCTTCAATGAGGTACAGACACATGTTTTACAATACAATATACTGTGTGATACCAAATAGATAATTAATATACTTTGATAATTATGTCACCCAGTCCTATTATTATTACTATTATTACTATATTACTTCCAGCTATCCATCCATCTATTTACATTTTCTCCACATCATTTTTAGAGTCTGAATCAGACTGCACAACACTGACGTCCATGTGAAATTGTAAAAGCATAGTCGACCAGTAATTATATTTTTCAACCATCTGAAAAATCCCTGCAGTCACTGGTGCCAGTCATTCCGACTTATCAGATATGAGTGAACTACACACAATGTGCACAACCACTAACAAACTATAACTGACTAAAAGCATCAACCATCATAACACTCTGAAGCTGGAGAATGAGAATTAGATTGACGGAGAATGATGATGTCATCTTTAGATTGCATGCCTTTCACATCAGCTGGTTTTCATTTAAGTCAGTGTGGAGAAAGACACACAAAAAGCACACTTTTGCTAATGTGTATTGTATCCATATATGGACACAATGAAACCAGAGTCAAGTGATAACAGCAAGAAAAAGCAATGCACTGTTAAAGGGGCAATGCAGGCACGCTTTCTATTTCTGACCATGTCAATTAATATCTCCCAATTCAAGTGTTTTCAGCTCATGAGAAGATTAGCGCCTAAACATACAAGATAACTCAAACATGCATGAAAGAAACCAAATACCACTCTGGGTATGTTTTTGATGTGGAAGGAACATTACAACATCACAAAGTTGAGTTGGCACAATGGGGCCCCTTTAATAGCCAGCGTTTGCATTGGACATTTTAAGTGCCTCTTATAAACGGCGTCACTTTGCCTGACTTTAAGGATGTTCCGTCATATTTGTTAATGCTCGGTGGAGATTTTTGATAAATTGTGTCCATGTTCGGCCCTTGTATGGGAATAAATGATAATGTGATTAGAAGCAGTCTTTCGCTTTGACACACACAGCACGCGTTCTCACAGTAACTTTGTAATAGTTCCCTGTCAACCTTGGTTATGTAATGCGTGTATCAAGGAGAAACAGACAGACGGGCAGACAGATGGACATACACATCAAAGGGGATCAGCTTGTGTCTGCATTTCAAAGCCGTGTCAGAGTTTTTTATTTACTATTTCAGACGACCACACACTGTATCCGATCATATTCAATCTCCCACATTAACACACTGCTCTCCGTTTACCCCTTGATTGTCTTTGCCACATAACATCATGCTGTCATTTTCACTTGTATCTGGAATATCAGAAGCCTTGCCAACTCGGTGCAATGCCTTGATCTGATGCATTTCAAAAATCCACTTCAGGGATGGTTCGAATGGTTTTGATGGTGACGGTAATATAAGCTCAGCTGGTGCAGTTTCACGTTGAGTTGTAGCAGCAGAGGTGACTGATGCACATTTGGAGACTGATAGGAAAAAGATGAAGTATAATGGGGATGTTGGAAGTAGGATCTTTTTAAAGTAATATATATAAATAATGATACTATAATAATATAATTTATAAATGAAGGTTTTACAGATGCTTTGAGAAATACCTGCTATTGTGGAGAATAATGAGCCTGCAGTGTTAGAGCTTTTAAACAAAACTGATTGGCATTAAACATTTAGGTCAACTCTTACAGGCCACACCATAGTATATACACTTTAGTCATGCACATCTGGACCAGACAAATGAGCAGGGACACGGTGGTTGAAATGACTTGGAGGTCTTGGTGCCAGCATTTCCGAAATTGCTGGTGCACTGGGATTTTCTTGTGTATCCATGTCGAGGGTTTACAGAGAATGGTTTGAAAAAGATATCCAGCGAGTGTCAGTTTTGTGAGAAAAAATGCCTTGTTTTTGCAGACAAGACTGGTTTGAGAAAATGTGTGGAAAGGCTGATATATTCACAATGGTGGGCGACATTGGCAGAAGACCACACCAGGTGCTGCTTTAAAGGGTCTACCTAATATGTTGAACAATATTGTGATCATTTTAACACAATCTATTTTGATGTTGCTCAAAGAAACAATGCAAATCTCCGGACACGGTCATATTGTCTGTGTCATGTTTGTGCGTGCGCCTTTGTATCTTTATTTAGTATCTGTTAAGTTGACCCTAGCGGGCCAGTCCAGAACCTTGCATAACACTGTAATAGATCCAAGGACCAGGGGATGTTTTGTGCCTGTAAGGGGTTAGTGAAGGTATGTGTGCATAGTTAAATGCATATAGGAGCCATACTAGTCTGAAATCTGAGTCTTTTCTCCATGTAAGTAGAATGTATTGGCCCATGACACAAAATTGAAAGGAGGCTGACACAATACATATCTGGTTTTGCTGGCTTGTGTGTGTTGTGTGCATGCTTTAGGCTTCAGTCACAGAGTACGGCTGTAGGAATCTGATCTCATTCTTTGTGCAGTGTGTAACTATGTGGTTAGCTGGCAGACTGCTGAACATACATTACCTCTTCAGACACAGGTAGAATGGAGGTATCAGAAGCAGATGACGCAATGTAGACTTGAATGTTGGAGGTCAACCAATACAGTGGTTTGAATGTTTAGATCACCACTAGGACAACGGCTTCTAACTAGTCTGCCTGAACGTGTCAATACATTAAGCTCAATGTTATAGAATAAAGTCTAAATTGGGTCACACAAGTCTGAATGAGGACTAAACCAAGACTTAACTAGGTCTAAATCGGGACTAAACCAAGACAAACGGGGCCTGAACCACAACTTAACCAGGACTAATCCAAGTTTTAATTCAGGACTAAACCAGGACTAAATCAGATCCAAATTTAGTCTAAACTAGAACTAAACCAGGACTAGTTCAGGGCTAATACCAGGTCTAATCCCTGACAAAACTGTGCCAGGACAAAAACAGAACCCAAACTGTCTGATCTCATTTCTTTCATCAATAACCACATATGAGTTTTTATTGTTTGACAAGTCACAGTTTGTAATTATTTTGTCTAACTGTGGTTCCTCAGGTGAGTTCGTGGGTAACTTGGCTGGTCCTCACGGCGAGTTCAATGGAGGAGAAGAGAGATGTATTCTCCTATCTGGTGCATGTGGCCAAGTCCTGCTGGAACATGGGCAACTACAACGGCGTCATGGAGTTTCTGGCAGGGCTGAGGTAAAAGTATGAGACTAAATAATCACAAAATACTACTCACCAATATCTCATATGATCCATCTTTTGTATGATAGGTCTCGCAAAGTCCTTAAGATGTGGCAGTTCATGGACCAGTCAGACATCGAGACCATGCGGAGTCTGAAAGATGCCATGGCACAGCACGAGACTTCATCAGAGTACAAAAAAGTCGTGACTAGAGCTCTCAATATACCAGGATGCAAGGTGAATTATCATTTTTAGTCACGTCAATAAAATATTTAAAAAATAAAATACAAAATAAGCTTCTTGTGCATTTTAAGGTGGTACCATTCTGTGGAGTTTTTCTGAAGGAGCTAAGTGATGCGTTGGCTGGGACTGCTAGCATCATTAGCCTAAAACGAGATAATACAGAGGAGTCGCTGGAGGTATCGCTCATAGAATTGACTATTGAAATTTTGATAGAGCTAAGCTGTTTTGTGTCAGCCCGGTCCTATAATTTGTTTATTCTGTACAGTTTGTGTCAGACTACAGCGGCCAACAAAACTTCATGTCCCGCTCTGGCCCAGACGGACTGCACGTTCCTGAAAAGGAGGCAACGGTCAGCAACATACTGCAGATTATCCGGTACTAAGAGTTTTGTTTTTGAATAATTTAGACAAAAAAATATTTTTTTTATTGCACCGCAGTGTCATTGTACGCATCACTCTCTGAATGCTTTATGTCTTTTAGATCTTGCAATCGCAGTTTGGAGGCAGAGGATACTGATGATCTCTGTGCTTCTTCTGGTCCATTGGTTGCCTCCAGAAATAACTCGTTCAAAGACTACAACCGCAACCAGTCAGTCTTTTTACTTGTTGTCATTTTACATTATCATAAAATAAATTGTTAAAGGTTGGTTTCTCTTATGGGACAGGAAGGATACAGCTCTTACAGTTTTCATCATGATCTTTTCTGAATTGCCGTCTGTACTGTTTATTTTATTGCTTGGAGGATATCTGGAGAATTTTAGCCGTATTTGTAGATTGACGTGTAATTTGTCAACTGCTGTGCTTCATTGAGAGTGCGGCGTCTGTGTCTTTAGTAGGAAGTGAATGAATATAATCTATCTTGTTTGAGGAGATGTAGGAATGTTTTCTGAGCTCCTATGTCCGGTAGAAATGACTCTTTCTGTCCTTTTTGAAAACGTATCCGACACGTCATTGGGATTATCTGTCAGTGTGCGTCATTATCTGAGCAGGACCTTCTCACACCATCTTCACATTGTTTCCTTCTAGTTCCTTTTCATTTAGGACCCCACCAGAATCAAACCATGTCTTGTAAGTGGATATTATGGAGATTGTAGAAGCTATTTGATTGGCTTGCATTGTCATGGTAAAGGATGCATTTGTATAGATTTTAATTCGGCCTTATTTGGAAATGCATGAGATATTGGCTTGAATGCACTTGTTTGAATTGCATAACAGCATAGTATAGTTTTCTTGAGTTGGGAGCTTTTCTTTGGTGTGGTCAGCTTTATAGCATTTTATTTAAACTCTTAGTTGGAGGCACTTGCATGATCATTTTGAATTGCAAAAGCTGTGTTTTATTTTTTCCTCAAACCTTCTCTTCCTTCTGGTGTTCAGGTTCATGGTTGGAGATCTGTCAGACTCAGAAGGTGACTCTTCATCAGAGCCTGTGTCTAAAGAGGGGGACTTTCAGAGCAGTGAGGACGCACACAAAGCCTTTAGCCACAACACGGAGCTCATTCCTTGGTAAAAACATAAAGAGTTTATAATGGGGATGCGCCAATATATCGGCTCAACATTGGGATTGGCCGATATTCAGAAATAGTTTGAAGTTTTGTGCATGCATGTATGTAGCCTGTATTTGACGTCAGGTTTTGAGCCAGAGAAAGAAAAGCCAGGCTCAACATATTTTTAGTTAAAGACAGAATACACAGCCTGCCAAGATCAGAATTGATATCGGCCACAAAAAATAAAACATCACCCTGAAATGTTCATATCAGTGCTTCCCTGGTTTTTAAAACTATATACGTCACATAAGTTCAGTCGATTACCAATGCTTTTGTCTCTTTTGTCAGGTATGTGCTGTCACTTCAACCAGATATTCACCAGTTTCTGCTACAAGGGGCCACAGTGATTCACTACGACCAGGACAGCCACCTCACCGCACGCTGTCTACTGAGAATACAACCTGACAACATCACACTCACTTGGGGTAAATACATAATAGTGTATGTTATTCGGTATTTGTTATTTTAAACATGAAGCAGTGGCCCAAGATTAAAACGCATTAGACCATAATCTCAGAGACAGCACTGTATAAAGTGGTTGTAAATATAGGTCACATCTGCAGGCCTTGTTCAATTTCCTTTGCTTTTACTGCATTTCAAACATCTCATAAAAGTGTTAAATTACTGCAGGTAAGCCTCCGAGTGGTGGGGGTTTTTCTTCTGAGCAACCACTGGGGTTAGGACAACCAGTCGTAGCCGGACTAACTGAAGGCTTGTTGGACCTGGCAGTTGTCAAGGTTTGTGATATTAACTTTGAGACGGTAATGTCCCACACAATGCCACTAATGTACTATTCAGTTTGTTTTGTTGGTCTGGATGTGCAGGCTGTGTTCATGGGGCATCAGGGCGTAGACATCCATACAGTGTGTCTGCAGAACAAGCTCAGCCAAATGACTGTCGGGGAGAATGGACTTAGCCTCCTCTATGGTCTTAGTACCACTGACAACAGGTTAGAGCTTTGTATTCAAGCAGGCCATAAATAATGACTTTATTGTTGTGATTGTGGTAATGTTGACTTTGAATGCTTCCACCAGACTACTGCACTTTGTTGCCCCGAAGCATACTGCACAGATGCTCTATAAAGGACTGTCAGAGCTGGTGAACGCACTACGAAAACTCAAGAAGTTTCCTGATCAGAGGTTACAGTGGCTCAGGAGGCAATACGTCAGTCTGTATCAGGTAAACGTGCATGTTTTGATAAGTTTTAAAAACATATGATTGCTAGACACGAGAAAACATACCAATGATTTGTGGTGCAGTTGTGGCTCAAGGTGGTGAAGTGTGCCATGTTTTATTGAGTGGGCTGTCCAAAAACTAGAAGGTTGGTGGTCTGCTCCAACCACCACATACTGTGTCCTTGGGAAAGACACTTTATCTACCTTGCCTATGTATGAATGCAATTAGTGTATTTGGCGACTGCAGGGTAACTGTGGCTACAGCAATAGCTTACCACCACTACACATGTGTGACTGTGGTGAGAATGAATAATGGAGTCAATAGTAAAAGTGCTATAGGTTTTTTGGGAAATCTCTAGATAAATTGAGATTATCATTAATATTATTTGTATGTATATTATAGGAGGATGGCAGGTATGAGGGTCCTACTCTAGCCCAGGCCATTGAGCTGTTTGGGGGTCGGAGGTGGAACATGGGCGCAGGGGGAGTGGAGAAACCAGCCCCGCAGAAGAACAGCCCACTGGGAATCAATGACAAGGCCAAGAAGAAGAAGAAAGTCCTTGTACGGGTCAGTGCTGTTCATTTCACACCTCAGACTCTGTTTTTTGCTGTGGTCATATCGGGCTGGTGTACCCTTTTGCTGCCCGATGGAATAAAAACACGTGTTCCACTATAAACAGGGAGACAGTGGGGACGCAACAGATGATGAGATGGTCTCTAGAAAAACCCGGAGCTGTAAGGAAGGACTGTATCGAAATGGACCCGAGTCTGACAGCATCGACCAAGAAGATCCAGGTAACATGGGAATACACTGTTGAAAAACAAAACAACAAAAAATGAACTAAGTGCATGGTGTGGTTAGTCCTTACCTCCTACCAGCAAGAAGGTCTGGTTCAACCCTTAGGCAGCTCTCTTCCTGAAGTCTGTATGGTGTACTTGTGTTACTGTGGGTTCTCTCCAGGTAACACCGGCTTCCTCCACTGTCCAGAGACTTGCAAGTGAAATAGCAACTCTAAATTTCCCCATAGTGAATAAATGTGAGAATGAATGTTTTTTTCTGTTTATGTATGTTTCTGTGTCTGCCCTGTTATAAACTAGCCACTGGAATAAGGGCTTAAGGAATGAAGGAGTTTGGGGCACTGTCAATAATCAGTTTCTCAATCTATCTCCTCAGAGGATGGCTTCCCTGGTCCCTTCTCCCTCTCCTCCAGTAGAAGTCCTGGGTTGCTTGTCTCTTCGTCCTCATCCTCCTCTTCATCAAGCATGACTGGGGCTAGCCAGTCCCGGCCCCAGTCCTCTCCGATCCTATCAGGAACATCCAAGTCACAACCCGGGTAAGTGTTAAAGGGTAACACTGATTTAAAGATTTGTTCTATATATAATCATTTCTTCTTTCGTTGCCGTAGGGCGTGGAGTAGCAGGTCGTGGCATGGTCGAGGGAAAGGCTGCTTCAAAGGCTTTCAAAACCTCATGATTTCTGACAGCACCATGAGCTTTATCGAATTTGTGGAGCTTTTCAAATCTTTCAGGTAAATAGAGATTTTCCCTCCACTTTTCACATGTTACTGTGATCAAAGTACATAGCATGACATCAGAACAGTCAATGTTTATGTTACTGTTTAAAGTTCACCATCTTCAGAAAACCAAAGTGGAGTTGTAAATCATTCAAAAGACTTGTCATGTCACACTTGTTTTATATAACCCCGGGGTCTTTATCAACAAAAGAAAAATACATTTCGATAAAACAAATGAAAGTTTTGCAGAGCTTTCAGATCTGGGACAGTGTCCAAGGATTCCTCTTGAAAAATATTTAGCTTCTGTTTTGTTTGTCGAGAGAAGGGGAGCGGTGTTTTTCCTCGATAAGTGATGGATTATTTTCATACCGATCATTCTACATTTTTAAGATTGTATTGTATTCTGCAATCATCTGCTTGTGAGTTCTATGGCATCAGCTGAGATAATAAAGGGCCTTAAACATTAGGGTTTATGTGTATTTTATTATAGATATATGAATATATACAGTCATTTCTGACTCAGGGGTGCACTTTGGCTGGTTAGTGATTGTGACGCGTAGAGTTTTTGGTGTCGAGTTTGCATGTTCTCACTGTCCCCATGTAGGTTTCCTCCAGGCCCTTCACCTTCCCCTGCCACTAAAAACATGCACAATAGCTTCCCCCATTGTGACCAGCACTCTCCTGTAAATGAGGGTTCTAATCTCAGTGGGACTTTCCTGGTAAATTAAAATAACAAATATTTTATCTGTGGAGTCCTCCTTGTGTTATCATGGCAATCTGGCTCGCTCCTACCATCCCAAGACATACATTTGATAGGAATTGATTACTCAAAAATAACCCTAATGAATGTGAGTGTAAATGATTCTGTCTAAATGGTATCTGTCTCTGTCTCCCTTAACTTCTAACAGGAATAAAGAGAAAAAAAAAATAATTATTGCATTTCTGACTATTTTCTGTGCAGCATCAGAAGCAGGAAGGACCTAAAAGAGCTGTTTGACACTTTTGCAGTCCCATGCAGTCGCTCCAGTCCAGAGTCCGCCCCTCTGTACACCAACCTGAAGATTGACGACAAAGACACAGGCACACAGCCAGACCTCGGTACAGTATCTCTGCAGTTCACGATAACGTCCACAAATGCTTATAAACAACACGTCTAACCTTTCCTGCGGCCTGTGCAGACTTACTCACCAGAAACGGCTCAGATTTGGGCTTGTTTATCCGGACGAGGCAGCTCATGTCAGACAACCAGAAGCAGATCTCAGACGCCATTGCGGCAGCCAGCATCGTGACCAACGGCACTGGAGTGGAGAGCGCTTCCCTGGGAGTCCTGGGACTGGCCATTCCTCAACTCAATGACTTTTTAGTGAATTGTCAGAAAGAGCACCTTAGCTATGACGAGATTCTCAGCATTATTCAGGTAGTGACACATTGAACTTGAATTTCATATTAGAAATACTAATCAGAAATAAAAATTAAATAAAAAACATTCTATTTTTTGCAGAAATTTGAGCCTTCAGCAAGTATGAGACAATTGGGATGGATGTCATTTGAAGGATTTGCAAGGTATACTCAAAAATCACATACTATAATGTTTTACCTACACGCAGTAAGGGTGTAGCATTGAAAATGTCAAATGTTATTGCAAGGTACCTAATGGACAAGGACAACTTTGCTTCAAGAAATGAGGAATCTCAGCTGAACCCAGACGAGCTGCAGTACCCACTGTCGTACTATTATATCGAATCTTCCCATAACACTTATTTGACTGGGCACCAGCTCAAAGGAGAGTCCTCTGTAGAGCTATACAGTCAGGTATTGTGATGAATTACTGAATTTCTGTCGAATTTTTTGCAAGGACTTATAAAAAGTATCGTGTCTAGGTTTTACTGCAGGGCTGTAGGAGTGTTGAATTGGACTGCTGGGATGGGGATGATGGTATGCCAGTTATCTATCACGGACACACACTCACAACGAAGATTCCGTTTAAGGTAGGAGCTGCTTCATTTAAACAGATACTATATATTAAGTGATTTATTTCTGCCTGTTTACTTTGATTCTTTATACGGTTTTAGGATGTGGTGGAAGCAATCAGCCGCTCTGCATTTGTGACTTCAGACATGCCGGTCATACTGTCCATCGAGAACCACTGCTCACTCCCACAGCAGCGCAAAATGGCTGAGCTATTTAAGGTATAAAATCTGGCTGGCATTACTGCATGTTTTGATTTTATGACCGTTACTGAATTACAGTAAAATAAAGTCAAGGGCGTACATGTAGTATCTGGGCATGAGTAATATATCATAGAATATTATTTGGCTTTAATCAGACAAACTGCAGAGACCTGCCATCCTCCCAAGAGGGCGGTTTGATAAGGAAGGGTCTTTGATGTCGGACAGCTTGGTGCCTCTGGCCATCACCAAGCGGCTTTTTGAGAAGATAAACACATATTTTAGTATTGGAAGCATTTTACTGTGCTACACTTTTCACATGTTTGTGCATTGTGTTCACGGTACTGTGCAAGCGCTTAGGCAAGTTTGAAGACACGGTGTCAGGTGAATAATGCACTTTATGTCATGTGACCCCTTGTATACATTTTTGGTATTACCCCCACCTTTTCAAGTGTGGTTGTAGCCAAGACAATGGGCTTATGTCACAGTGGTAAGATACTGTAAGAGTCTGTATCAAGATGGTGATCACATTCTACACCAAAGTAATAACGTTTCCTGACGACTTTACATTTTGTGATACAACAAATAAACATTACATTTATAGGAAACGCACAGCATTTCTAATTTCCCTCATCATTTACACAGCACTAGAGATATTTTATGGTTGTCTTTTTGCCCCAGACTGTATTCGGCGATCGTCTCGTGATCCGGTTTTTGTTTGAAAGTGACTTCAGCGATGACCCTCACCTGCCATCGCCATGGCAACTCCGGGGCAAGATCCTGCTCAAAAACAAGAAGCTCAAAGCCCACCAGGCGCCAGTGGACATCCTCAAACAAAAGGTAGACCCTATGTGGCTACTCTCACATATCCCACCCCTGTGCATAATTCATGTTTATTGTACTTATTATCAGCTTGTACAGGCACTTTGAAATGCTTCATAGAATATTTAGTAGTCTTTGTAAAAGTGCTGTCAAACATAAATAATAGATGCACCATTTCCTCTGACTTTACACTGTAAAACTAAAAGCACCTGCTGCTGTCCCGAACGGTACTGTGCAAATGTTTTAGGTAAGTCAAGTCAAATCATGTCAAGTCATGTCAAGTCAAAATTATTAACTTTATTAGTGTTCTATCACAAAATACAGCTAGTGTGAGCAAGAAACTTTTTATGGATCCATGATTTTTTACAATATCTTAGCAAAGTGAGTCTGTCTGGGATTTCCATGAAAAAGACAGCAAGATGTGAGCAGCCTACAACCACTGATGAAATGGTCGGAAAAACAGCTTCAATGGTCTTTTTAAGGAAAAGTGTAGTCATTATTTACCCAATGTTTGCACAGTACTCCTGTATAGACAGTATGGGGGACGTACAGTAGATAATACTTGATTCTGGATGTAGTCTCTTCACTTTTCATGTAATCTATGTACTTTTTATTTGAACCCCTCACAGGCCCACCAGCTCGCTCATATGCAGGCTCAGGCCAGCAACGGTTCACAAGGTGTCCCATCGCCTAGCAACAACACAAATGAGGAAGAAGAGGAGGAGGAAGATGAATACGATTATGACTATGAATCTCTGTCCGATGGTAATGAGAACTAGTAATGCCTTCTACATATATATATATATATATATATATATAGTTGTTTCTTTTTCCATTTCAACTCTCTTTTTCTGACACTTTCATACATCTTTTCTTTCCTTTCTCACCTGTTTTTCTTATAGCTGACGTCCTTTCAGCCTCTACTGCCTCCTATGGTTTGGAAGGTAATTGCATGGCGTTGGCATCCAGCTTTATTAAACCAGTGCTGACGTTGTTGGTGTAACTTAAAAATCTCCTGTGTTTGCTAAATGCATGTTATTTGCAATGGTTGTATGTGTTGCACTGTGGAGACTGGGAAACTACGGTCACTGGTTTCTATTTTGGTACACTAGTTAGCACTACTACTACACTACATGCTGTGTGGTGGTACTTGTGAAATGACAGTGGAGTGTGCTGTAGTCTGGCTGTGATCATTATGGAAATAAACAGCTCGATTATTGGGGCTAAACATTGCTAAAGGTTATTGGACAAATGTAAACGCGTATTGTCAGATAGTAACTCCTCTTCCGTCAGTCAGGTTTTGAAACTAAAAGGCTGAACACATGCCTCTGGTTCTCCCACACACTCACCTCCTGCTCTCCTCCTCCTTACTGTATTTGTCCTGTATTTGTCTGTGACCTCCCCAGTGGCTGGGCAGACTCATCAGAGAAACAAAACAAAGCCATCTGGTTTCTCAGGCCCTGCGCTGCCCCTGTGCTCAACAACAGACCAGGGGGAACTACCACAGCCCGCTCACTCTCACAGCAGCTTACACTGTGTGTTCTCTGTCTCCCAGAACCCCAGTCATACACCATTCTACTCCTCACACCCTCTCACACGTGTGTACTTTATCCAAAACCTTGCTACTCGGTTGCCACTGCCACTTGCTGGTCTTTGTAGAGTCATTGTTAAACTCATCTTAAGAGCCTTAACTGTTGTTGAGGTATTTGAAACTTCCACACACAAAACTAATAGCATCTTATTACAGGCAAATGTTTTCTGCCCGCAAAGTGAAAATACCATTTTGCCCAGAATTACCTAATTAAACTGTGGAGTTTTCAAGATCCCTTTTTTGTGCGTAGATAACATTCTGGATGACAAGCCAGAGGGGAAGAGCCCTGCAGATAAAGAGGAGCACCCTGCCTCTGATGAACTGCCCAAGAGAAAAAAGACTGAAAACACAGCGCAGAGCAAAGGAAAGGTAACTTTTTATTTATAGTGTATTGATTTGATCGGGACAGATGCAATAAACATAATAAAGTTTAATAAAGCAATATAATGCATTTACAAACATTTATACACTATACACAATAAGGTAAGACATGTTTTTACTATGCAATTCTAGTCCGATACAGAAATCTCAGTCACCAGTTTGGCCAATATTGATTCCAATTCCGATTTCTAGCCCAGCGGTGGGTAGTTATAATTATAAGAGGATCTCATTGGGACCGGGGACTATTGTGGAGGGCTGATAACCAAGATGAGCTACTCAATGAAAACTATGACTCAAAGAATTCTGTCCCCAATTTAAAAAACGCATCTGTTCCTGTTGTCATCAGTATCGTGATGCACAAATGTGATTGTTTTATCACGCTTGCTGGGGGCCAGACATGGACTAGACAAGGGCCGCATGTGGCCCCCCGGGCTGCACTTAGCCCAGGTCTGTACTTAGACCATGTTTCCTATGTTTTATGTAAAGGACGCAAACTACACCTTTTAATATTCATTTATTAATCCATAATCTCTGTCTGTTCCTATACTTGACTTGTGAATAACCGATTCTTTTTATTTTGGATCCTGTGATCCCGTGTTGTCTGTAGGTCTTTGACATGGAGCTGGGTGAAGAGTTTAACCTTCCTCAAAACAAGAAAGAAAGTCGACAGATTGCTCAGGAGCTCTCGGATCTGGTCATCTACTGTCAGGCTATCAAGTTCCCTGGTATGAACTCTTCAGTCTACACCACTTACGTTATAGACTTCAAATCCATGTTTGAGTTTTTTTAATATATCCCAGTGTCTCAGATAATGAATCTCTTTTTCCAAACGGGATACATACAGTTCCTTCTTGAGTAATAGTAATAGTATAATGCTGTACGGTTATTTTAAAGTTATAGAACGTCATGTCTGGATATAGGCCACATAGATGTAATGTATGATGGCTGAACCTACAAATCTAAAATTATGTTGCCTTAATAAGACAAAACAAAACACAGAGTATGGCAGATGGGTTCATGTTATGGAAAAGTCCCCAAATAGAGAAAAATGCAAAATCTTCTCAATAAAATGAAGAGACGTTAGCTCTGATGTAGCTCTGACTCTACAGTACTGGTTTATAATAGCACCAAGCACATACACACTTCACTTCCAGTTGAAATCATTGTCTTAAAACACTCAGATTGTCCTCAAATGTCTCCTTTTTACATTGTTAACTTGACATTTGCCCTTAAACTCCCAGAAAGGTGCTGTGAGGAGAAAGAGAAAACTGCTGTGTGCCTGACAGTATATACATGGATAAATAGAGACTTGTGTTTCAGTCAAATTCAATGAGAAATGGTCCACTATTGACCACGTTCTGTCTGTGTCCTTTTTGTGGGAACACAGGCCTGTCCACACTGTCTCCAGGCGGCTCCAGCCGAGGGAAGGACCGTGGAAAGAGTAGGAAGTCCATATTTGGGACCGCTCCCACCCGATGCAGCACTACGGGGGAGGTCGTGGCACCCAACCGCACCCCTGGGAAAGGTAGGAAGGGTCAATGTCTCATAATAATTCAAAGAACAGAAAACATTGGAGGGTTTCAAATGCATACATCACACATGTCCAACGTGCAGTCCGAGGGCTGGTTATGGCACAGGGTGAGATTTCCTATAGCCCATAGCAGTGATTATAACATTGTCAAAGCCAAGTACAAGCAGCTGTGTTTCTCTGTGTATTTGTGATCTTAATCAAGCCAGGACCAGACTAGATCAGAGATTATCAACAGTGTTTATCATATTAAGAAATTTGTGATTTTGAAATACATGTACCGTATTTTCCGCACTATAAGGCGCACTTAAAAGCCTTTAATTTTCTTAAAAATCAACAGTGGGCCTTATAATCCGGAGCGCCTTATATATGGATTCATTCTGGTTGTGCTTACTGACCTCCAATCGATTTTGTGTCACACGGCGCTCAAGGCGCTCCGTCAAAATGTTTTGGTACGACTTCGGTAAACTACAAAGCTCCGGGAGTCAGGAGCGTC
>JAVQKC010034423.1:0-52692 GCA_036025475.1 Philypnodon macrostomus
CCCCCCCCCCCCCCTGCTCTCGCTGGGCTCTGGAGGAATGTTGAGGGCTACTGTCCCACTACGCGGACACACAGCTGCCCATTGAGGGACGCACATTGCGCGCAGTGTTTGAGCACCCAGGTGAGCACGGACCGCGGTCAACTCCGCACAAGCTTGGCCTCTCCTTTAGCAGACTCAAGCAAAAAGCAAAAGACACTGTTAACGATTGACTTTTGGGTAATAAATGGCACTATCATTTCAACTTCAAGAGTTAGCCTTCAGCAGTGAAGATGCATAGAATTGAATATAGACGATTCGATGCGAATGCATTCAGTATAGCTCAAAATAATCTATTCTAGGCTAGAACTCAAGCTTAAAATGTCAAAACTATAATGATGTCATTTTCCTCCTTGATTGCTGTAAATAAAAACTGACACGTCGCAGTCGCACGTTAAGCCAAATAGAAATGGCACTGGAACTGGCACTGGCACTGGATCTGGCACTGGACACGCATCGAACTGATTTATAACCAATCTGTAAACTTTTGTAGTTTTGTTGGGAGCTGTCAAGTTTAAGCCATTATACATTGCAATAGTGGACATCGCAGTCTCGCCGAACTGCAGAGTGCAATATTATTTCTTCTAAAAACTCAAATAGCATAAAGACAGAGAAGAATGAAGTCTTACCGCACATCGCTCAATGTTTGTCTCAAGTTTGAAAAAGCCCTTCTCAGCTGTCAAAGTTCGAGGGATGCTTCTCTCGAGTTATATCCAGAGTGACTACGCGGTCCGACACACTCCCACTAGACATTTAATGGTGTTTCCTGGAGACACAGTGGCCCCACCCCCTCCCGGTCCAAGCTCCAGGCAGTCCCAGCCCAGGTGCGCCTCTCGTCAGATGGGTATAGGTGCTCCACGCTGACGCAGTTAGCCGCGCTGACCAAACTAGTTTACTAAGTCATCATTAAGTCCTTTCATGTACTTTTCATACGCCTTGGTTTCATTTGTAAGTGATACGAGGAAACAGGTAGGCAATGACACGAGAGAGCAGTTATGGATCATGTATTATGTATGTACAAGCTACTGACCAGTCCAGGGGCGGGCGAACTTTTTGACTCAGAGGCCCCATGGGGTTTAAAAATGTGCCACGTGATAGTTGATATTATATTCTTTGTAAACTGCAACCATTTCTAGACAAATTAACCTCAGTGAAATCAAATATCAAATCAATTGGTAATATTTTATAATTTAACAAACATGATAAATGCTTGGCCGGACAGATTAAAGGGCCGCAGTTTTGCCCACCCTGGATTAGTCAGTTTTTGCAGGCTTGTTAAATTGTGCATTTCCGATAAAAATAAGTAGCCTAATCATAAAAGAATGGGACAACATAACAATGAAGACGAAGACGTGATTGAGTCTGCATTTCTTTGTTTGATCATTTTGAATTCCCTTCTTTATACACCCTCGATAATTTCCTTGTGCTAAAAATGTAGGAAATAAACAAGGAAGACATATTTTTTTTACATTTTTTGCTGGTTTGTCATTCACCCCTATTGACTTTTTCATTTGACTGTTTTATGTTTCTGATGAAGAGCTCCAGAAATCCTTTTAGGTACTACCATCCAAGAATGAAAATGAACTATATGCCTGCTGACACACTATTTAGATCTAATGCTAGCATGGAAATGGGTTATAACCCTTTTGGCAAAATTACTCAACTGTAAATTGTTGATTTCTCTGCATGTTCTCCCTGCGTTACCGTGGGTTCTCTTCAGGTAAAACGATCGCCCAAAAACGTTTCTGTTACGAACATTGGTGACTCTAAATCGCGCATGTGAGTGAATTGTCTGTGTAGGTCTCTATGTTAGCCCTGTGGCCAAAGCCTAAGGCCCATAGTTGCTAGATCAGGTTTTCAAAAATGTTTAACTGAAGAGAGTGAGAGTATATCGTTTGTACACGTAGCTAGAAGATTTTCATCTCCAGTGAAATCAGGGGTCAAACAGGTCCCTTATTGTATCTTTTATGTGAAACTCAGGTAGAGCTCAGATGTGATACCAAAATATCAGAGCTAATGGAAGTCAGGGGTTTGCTTTTACAACACTCTACAGAAATGACAAATATGTGAAAATGTGAAAATCCATATACACATTTATGTAGCATACTGCAAAATGGAGTTTTTTGTATCTTAAGATAGTTTGTAGATTGTACCTGTGGGTTTTTTTTAAAAAGCCTACATCACAACTGTATACCTCCTTAAATACAAAATATACACACCCAAATATATATTTTTCAAATAGGCCTAGTCTGGTTTCTGTGGGATGATCAGTCATGCCTAACTTCCGTGTAACCTTATTCTCAATGAATTAGGACTGTCCAGTTAATAAATAAACCACCACACCTGTACACAATTATCCTTTGTCAGTTTCTTACTAATACCACTGATTCTGTTTTCCCAAGGATCCATTACTTCAATCTGAAATGAGAAAGAAACAAGACCTTTTTTGTAAGTTATATTTGACAGAAAAGTAAGTTATAGGTTATATTAGTTATATAGTATAGTAATAGAGAGGGTAATAGTAATGGGGAGTATAAATGTCTTCACAGATTGTTTGAGTAACATTAGAATACTCTGTGGGAGTGTATTTAATAGGGTCTATTTTTCTGGAAAACCTTGGCAGTTCATATCTCTGTCCTTTGGCATTAGCACGCAGTCTCGTCTCTGTGCTCTAGCTGCAAATGCTAGCACCTATAGTATATAGCAGATGTGAGAAGACTAAATTCAAGCTATATAATAAATAAAGACTATGTATTGACCTTTATTTGTTTGTTTACATATACCATTTTTTGCTTTTGTGGTGGCAGTACCCAGCGGGGTTATAGGCTCCCATGTCCCAAATACAAGCACTCAATGTTTCAGTCATCAGACCATTACCCACTTACAATGACAATGATTTGTGAACATTGTTAGCACAATGTTGGGTCTTTCAAACCTTCAAGATGGACACTTTCCTGAGGATTTGTGATGATGGTTACACCTGGTTTTGGCACAGTTAGGCCTTGTTTGGACTTGGTCCTTGCACACACCTGGTTTAGTCCTGGGTTATAACTATCATATACAGAAGGCAATCTAATTTAATGGGCACGTAGACTATTAGACCAGGTAAAACATCACTCTCATTTGCTCTTGGATGCATTACTGTGTGAATAAGTGATTAGTGTTATTTTAGATTAAACATGAGCCTATAGTTTCCATGTAATTTGGGAATCACTGGCCTCTACGTCAAAATCACCACAGGCTGAGAGAAACAGGGAGGGTTCTGCTGGAACATTCTTCAAATGATCTGTGTTCTGTATTATCATCTTCAGTCACTGCCCACACCTTAAAAAATCTAAAATACAATTTAATTTACATAATTTAATTAGTTGTCACATGTGCCTGCGTAGTTACAACCAATAACACAAAGCCAACACAAACATTCCCGAACTGGTTTGTAAGATCAAAAAGCAAATATGAAGACATGGGAGCAATGAGTTTTACCATACAGATCAAAGGTTCCTTATTGGAGCTGTACAATAAATGATGAGCATTAAATAACGCCATTAATCATTTGGTTTCCCTTTCGCCTCCATTTACTGTAAGTAAAAGTTGTGTTTCATAATTAATCCTTTTTAACTGATTCACATTGTATGTCGTTTCTAATTGGTTCTAATATGTTTGGTGTTTTGTTTTATTTGTTTGTCGTTACTATGACATAATAAATGTAAAAAAAGATTTCAGGATACACCCAGATAATCTATTGGGTGAGTCCACTGTAAGGCACACACCAATTCAATTATTCTTTATTGTTAATAATCTTGTGATAAGATAGTGGTAGGCCTAACTGTGTGTGAACTTAAATTTCTGGGTGGCCACATTTATGTAAACATTAATAACAATAATTACCTCCGCATGTGTGCGTGCGTGTTAGCAGGTTTATGCAAAAACTACTGAATGGATTTGAATGAATATTTCAGGGAAAGTCAGGAATAACACAAGAAAGAAGATTCGGAAGAAGATTTGGGGACTGATCCGGATCACCGTCTGGATCCAGGATTGAAATGGAACAGGTCCTTGGTGTGAAAGGGCCTCTCCTACCCCACCCCTCCTGTGTTGTGAAATCCGACCCCTCCCCCACTGGCCCTGTGGTAAAGTCAGGGGAGGACAGCCTGCCGTGATGTCAGTCTAACAATGCTTTAAAAACACCAGGTCCAACAGTGTGTCGATGAACTACAGGCCAACAGGTTTACCTGTCATTGTCTTAACATGATTTGAATGATTTTGAATTGTTGTCATTAATAGAAACAACTTTCTAGTTATTATTATATTTAGTGAAGATCCTATAATTGGACAGCAGCCAACTTAACGTAATATAATTGTTGTTATGTATTTGGCGTCATTTAAACAATATGTATTATACATAACTTACATAAATGTTTAATTGCACAATGTTTTGATAATTTCATTTAATAAACAAATAAACCACTTCATTATGAAACTTTCTGAGCAGGAATGAGCAGTATGCATGTATGTAGCATGGTTCATTCAAGGCCACAAAGTAAACTTGAATTGAACACTATGTTACAATGTATAATTCATTTGTTTTATTTCTATGACTGTGAGGCCACTGCTGAGCTGGACCTCACTTCTGCAGGGGATCTCCCAGCGTACATCTGCTTCATGTTAGGAGCTTGTGGCCAGCTAAAGGAGGGTCCAACAATACATGCAGCTACTCTGTCTTCCTCAGTGGGGGATGGCAGGGAAGAGCCAAGGGAACATGACAGACACTCACTGTGGGGTGTTCAAGAAGATTTCAGGTAACCTTAATTAATATGTGCCCAATTCTAAGTCCGTCCAATGACATACGTACTGGTTGAAGGAAAGGTCACGTGACCTCAGTTTGCCTTCAAAAGTCTACTTGTATACTTTTGAAGGACATGCGGCTGTAGGCTGCTCACATCTTTCAGTCTCCTAATGCTAACCCCACACAGACTAAATGGTGTTAAGACCATATTTGTGTGGAGCTAAACCAGGTGATGATAGGTGCCAAAGCAAAGGGCTTATGTCATACAATGATAAGATACTGTAAAATTCTGCATCTAGACAGTAATCCATGTCCACACCAATGTGTTTGCTGAACACTAAAGTTATTTATTTATTATTATTATTCACAGTATATTAGTCCAATGTCCATGAACTGTTCAGTATTTTAAAGTCCTTCTGTAACAGTGTCAGTTTAGCACCACTTTGTTACATAACACTCCAGTCACTGATTTGATTTATGTGTGAACTACATCTGCTTTATTAACCGTAACACTGTAACTCTATCCGTGCCTATAGTACTGGGTATGACAGACTTTGACAGGACTTAGAGGCTGAAGGCGTCCAGCTTTTGGTTTGGTCTCCCCTCCACACACACACACACACATAAAACTCCTCTTGGTGAGTTCACCTCCGGGCCATCTGAATCAGGCCCAGATGTGGCTCCGCAGCAGTCACATGATGCTGTATAGCACTGACACTACGGCACGTACTGCTAACCCACCCAGCAGCCTACGTCAACAGAGACCACCTCCGAGTCCCTGGTGAAGTATTGTCACCAGCTGTTATCTTGTTAAAACAAAACTATAATCCTAGCACTTCTAAACAGCGCAATGTGAGATGCTTTAATGGACACACAAAATGCTAATGTTTTAAGTCTGTATTGAATGCCAAAAATACACGGATGTACTTTCAAAAAAGCCATATTATGTTTATTTTTCCTTTGATCCTTGGCAACACCCAACAGGACAATTAGAAAAACTTCCACTATAGACTCAATGGTCACTTTGTTAGGTATGAAGTGACCAGAGAGTGGCATGGACACGCATGACTAGAGGCTTTTAGATAATTCAAGACAAAATACAGCCGTTTCACAAGTCAGTTAAAAGAAAAATACTGCCACTTCCTTCTATGACTTCATTGTATTATGCCTTTACAATTTCTATTTATTCAATAAAGCACACAAGCTCCCATCCTCGCTGATGACCTCTATACGCAATAAACTGTTTTATCTCAGAAATATAATCACGAAAAAGAAACCTTGATCAGGGTGACGAGCTGCTCTTAAAAAAATGTAAGTGGTTTCTGGTAAACTCAATCCTGGTTATCATGGTTGTTAGGCCAGACTGGCAGGGTGACAAATGTGTGTGTGGCATGGCATCTTGCACAAAAATAGAATGATTTTAAGGAAATAGCCCAGACTTTATTGGTGAGTAAGTGAATTGTGCCAGAATAGTGGAGACCCTAGAATTTGTTTTGATGTGTGGTCACTACGATATGGAAACTGGCTGTACTGGGGTATTACACATGTGTGACTGGTCTAGATGATGTGTGTGTATACGTCATGTCGGACCCGGAGAGAGCCATCTGTATTATGTCATGGCTGCTGCCGGGGCACTCCACCCTCCGCTCACAACTTCTCCTTCAGTTCAGGACTGTGGCAAACTAACAAAAGCACTGCAAGGGATTCCTCAAATGTTTAATGTTTGTCCGACTGAAGACTATATGGCATTTTCTGAAATAGTTATTTATCTGTCTCACTGCGGGGTTGTTCAAACAAGTATCCAAACGGAGACATATCTGAGATTGTGAAAGTATCCAAGGACAAACTATCTATCCCAATGTTTTATTAGTATTTTAGCTCAGGTAATAGCTTAGATGTTGTCTATTAACAACTCCACAAAACATACACACATTGATAATCATGATCTTCTACAGCTTGTTACCGAAGCCTAAATGCAGGAATCAAAAATATTGAAAGAAGAAATAGGTCACGGCAGTTTAACAATTCTCGTGGGTCATAAATAGTAGATTTTATTGTAAAGGCTAGGGCCATTTGAAACCTCACCCAGCACCGTAACTGGCCTTAGGACTGCACAGGTCTGACTTAAAGGTGTAGTCTGTACGTTTTCTAAATTAAGAACTTAAAAATAAAATATGAAAAATGCGTAGTCTGCTGCCAGGGAAGGGACTAAAGTAAAACTACTATTGGGCAAAATGGTAACAAAGTCTGATCAGATGTTGCTATAGAGGCCAGGGCAGGGACTATAGTAAAATCATAATTATGACAGATTACTTTACATCATAGAACAGGGTCAGAAAAAGCTTTTTTTTAAAGCTTTTTTTAATTTACAGACTACACCTTTAAAGGAATGTGGGTTATTTGTGGTTTGCAAGCTTTTCAAACCAAGCACTAAAAATTGGACAAAATAGCTGAGGGATAAACCACATCCAGATCAAATCTAAACCAGGACTAAATCAGCTTTAAACCAGGACTAAACAAGGTTAAACAGCCCCTAAACCAGAATGAAACTAGGTCACAATCAGGATTCACAGTGAGATGCAACAAACCCAAGACTAAACCATAATTTAACTAAATCAAGACTTCTAAAAACCCCATTACCTGTACCACTGTCTGAGAACTGCAGTATGGTTTCATATGACCCTCATCTTATGTCAGTCAAACCAGTCACTTCCACCCCTTAATGGCTTTGTCGATTGATAGATCTCTGTCCTTTATTTGCTGTGTCTACCGTCACTTACACTTGACGCCAATGTACACTACACCCTGAAATTAAAGTACTTCACCGTTACCACCTTTCAACATAATTATAAACAGGAAGATTTTATTAACATAAGCTCCTTGCATATTTTGGTTGCATTTCAATAACACAAAATGGGGTCAAGAGGCACGCCCTGTAACAAATCCACCTCATTCACCATCATGGACACACATAGGCTTATAGTGAAGGAAGCAATAGACAATACAAACAGTGCTCAGGAGGGATGTAAACACCACCAGTTCATTACAGAGCCTAAAGGGAAGGTCCTCTAATTTTATACTTGACTTTGTTCCCGCTTGTCTGCCTGGGTGTTTGCTTTCTCCCCGGGAAATACATATATTTTGTTATAGTATGTTGTGTGACAATGCAATTATATGGCTATACATGGCTATTATATGGCAAGAAAAAATAATTAAGTACGCATCAATAGGCTGGATCAATACAGTGAGGAAAGAACTACAAATATGGCTGTGTTAATGTTCTGACATGATTTTACTAAACTTTATAAACTGGAAGAGAATTTGTGTAATTAAGTCATGTGGTTTTGTTAATTTTTGAAAAAGACAAAACTAAACAAATTTGTGCCACATGAGTTTAGCTTAACCATTGAGCCTTGAACGCCACCTACTGGTTAAGATCTGCAATTTCAGGTAGTTTAAAAATATTTACGTTTGAGAAATAACTAACATGGTGACCGCTGACAGAAAAGATAAATAGCACGCCCAAACTTGTTTATTTAAGAATCACGTCAGACATTTGCTTGTTTGCATCAGATGTATTTATTTACAAACTGGAGACAGTCTCCATTGTGCAATTAATAACAGAAACTTGCCATTTCTTTCAACCAAAATCAGCATAGGATTTTGGATGGAACCACGAAAATGAAAAAGAATGACCAAAGTAGCAACAATATCTTAAAGCAATAAAAAGCGCCACACTAACTACAATTCAGACATATTAGCATAAAAATGGGAAAATATAACAAATCAAAAGGGTCAAAAAAATCAGTCATATTCTGCCATCAAAACAAAATACTTTACACATATTAGAAAACTCCAAATGTGCCAAAGAGCTGCAGGTTCAGGCACCATCAGTCATACCTCACAATGTTACGCATGCTAACCAAAAAGCACTACAGAGCTGTAAAACTGTAAGCTTATCAAAAATAAAAAGTACAATGACAACTGAGCATATCACATTGAAGTAGCTGGTCAGTGTTACTACAATAAGCACTGTGAATGATTGAACTGACAAGATATTTCAACATTTCATCTCAAGCTACAAGTGACGATCAAACATCGAGGCAATGTGAATGGCAGAATATTAATAACACAAAGCAGCACTGACAAATGAAGTCACTTCATGAGGTGATTTATTAGGACCAATGGAAAGATGATAAGCTGGAGCTGTTGGTAACAGTAGGAAGAACGGTTAGAGGCTGGTCCTCAGTCCCCAGTGTCTCAGACACTGCAGCGAGGCAGAGGGGACCGAGGAGGCCATCATCAACTCATGATGCTTAGTATTTCAGAAGCCCGACGGTGTTAAAACATTCATGTCCCGGGGTTTGAGTTTGTGCGGTCGGGGCGGGGGCCGCTTGGCCTCAATCCCACTGAGGTCGATTTTAGGGGGCATGAAGTTGGCAGGATCTTCCACCTTTAGATTGACTTGTGTGCTTGAGTAATCCATGGTGGAGGACTTCTGAAGGCCGAAGTAGGACTGAAGTGAGAAGCCTGTTAAAAACAGTGATACATAGTTAAATTCAAAATGTTTGTAAACTGTAAAAAGATACTTTCTTTCCAATAGTACACGATTTGTAAATGTATTACTAATGATACAAACACAAGTTCAAGGCATTTATTTACTTTTGGATGTTGAAATGTTTAATGATTACAGATGAATATAGATGAAAGGCAAACTATTCCTACTATTGTATCAACGCGTCTCTGACCTGTGCCAGTGTCGGAGCCAGGGTCAGTGGGGGACTTCTGCACCACGGACCGAGAACCAAAAAAGTTCCACCTCTCTCCTCCGCCTCCTTCATTCCCTCCCATATCTGTGCTTAGAACAGGACAGCCGAGCTCTGGGGCAGCGAGAAATGGTGTGGGGTTCACTGGGAACCAGTTCCTATAATTGTTATAGATCAGTTATGATGAGCAATGGAACATGTTGCTTCAGTTCAGTAAACTACAGCTGTTGTTGATAAAAACGTACCTGCGACTGGGGGCAGGTGACGAGTGCGGAGTAACACAGGGGGTGACGGAGGGGGTGACAGAGGGGGTGACGGAGGGAGTTGACTGTGCCGATGTTGTAAGCCTGTCCTCCTTAAAGTCCCCGCTTGGCATCTTCAACTTCTGAAGAAAAACAAAAACAAAACAACAATATAATTAAAAAGACTAAACGCAGATGTTTGTGGCAGATGTGTCAAGGCCGGCTTACTTATCTTTTATAGGTTAACACTCTAAATACACAATAAATGAGGTCAGTGATCTTTTCTGTTGCAGCTAAAAAGGCAATAATGTCAAAGTGCGTCACTGTGGGTTACAGCCTATGGCCCAAGGCAGTGTTGCAGGGGGGGCATGAGCAGAATGAGACAACAGCTGGAAATTCAACTAAAACTAACGCAGAATAATAACAATAACAATTTAAGGCTGGAAAGACCAAATAGAAATGTTCAAATCACCCCGATAAATAAATACATTCAAAACCGTGTGGACATCTCTCAGTAATACACCAAAAACATCTTTACATGCATCTCTGTACTTGCCTGGGCATTTAGGTTTGATTCATTAAAGATATCCAGCACTATGTTTATAACGTTAACTCTCCATTCAATTGGCACATATTCCCATGTATGTACCGAGAAGTCCTCCAAACCCGTATCCACCTCAAACGCTTGCTCTTCTAGTGTGCTCAGTGTAGTGATCATTGTGAATATGAACTTTGGTGCAGACAGGCAGGTTTTATATGCCCTAGTGTGTGTGCTGTTTGGGCTAGCTGACTGGACAGCTGCCAGGTTAAACAATATCGTACATGTAGAGTAAAGGGAAAGGATTCACATGTAAAAAGTCCCAAACCATTTTGATATAGTTTTACTTAAGGTTTTTTTCAGTTTTTCCTGTCTACTCCTTTTAATGTAAATGTATGTCCTGTGTTGTCAAGTGTATGTCTATGTAAAGTATGTTTATGTCTATTCCTGCATCCTCTTGGCCAGGTCATGTTTGTAAATGAGAAATGGTTCTCAAACAGTTTACCTGGATAAATAAAGGTTAAATTTAAAACAAAAAACAAAAAAACAGCAGTTTGAACTGGAACGTTCCGCTATCTTTGTTTTATTTGTTTATTTAGGTGGCCGAGCCATTGCTAATAAAACCTTGGAATTATTCATATATATTACAGAGGTGAGTTTTGGATTTAAAAAAGGCAATTTATCAAATCTGCGTGATAATTTTTCTGTAAGAGGCCATTTTACGTTCTAAAGGTTAAATGGGGAGACTGATGTAAACAACAACGTATTTATCTATATATACATGTCATTAGATAAATTATACCAAAACCACCAAGTGATATCCTAAACATCTGAAATTTGGTGATGCTATAATAATAATTAGATTATTATTTCTATTAAAATTCGGGTGCCTCGCAGTAGTTAGCTAAAGTTAGCTAGCTCACCCCGTAACAACACAAAGCACCCGTTTCGTTCCTTTAAATAAATACAAAATGTTTTTTTTTAATCTGGATAATTAGTACACCAATACAACAATTTAGTTTGTCTGCTCCAGATTCATTTAGCGTTAGATGTCGGATAAATCAACCATACTCGACATCAAACCTTAGCCAGCAAGCTAGTCGTTAGCTAGCATGTAGCTGTTTAGCGAGCTTCGGCCTGTTTTCCGGGTCGGAACAAACGCCAAGCTAAATACTAACTGTTCAACATACCTTTTTATGATGGGCTTTTTGTGTCGTTCCAGTTCAATGTACATTTTCATTTTGTCCATCATTACAAGTAATACAGACTTTAGGTAAAGATTATTTAGTAAAGCGAACAAACACTCCGTCCACAGTGCTCGGACCAGGCTGTCCTTTTGTAAGAAGCGCTCTGATTGGTCCGTTTGAGAAAACCAGGGGGCTCGTGCCATTTCAGGGCGTTGCCTGGCAACACCCCTGCTAGACACTGTTGTGTTTACCAAGTGTTTACCAAGATGCTCTACGGTGCTGGGCGGGGAGAACTATATATTATTCCAATTACTTACTCTACTCAATTACTCTCTGTGCACTTCATTAGATAGACCTTGTGCCCAAAAAAGTAGCATCCAGTGTAGTTTTTTTGCTGTGGTAGGCTAGATCTATGACATTAAAAACACTTTTATCCATGGGACTGCCACTCACTGGATAATGTTGCCTGTCTTCATTAAACCATTCTCTGTAAATCCTAGACAGGGCTGGAATCCCTTCGTCATCATCCACATGGGAACAACAGGTATCACTACTACAGTTTGACTATTGTCCAGTGTGTGAACTCACTGGTTGTGCGCCTTCAGCCAGTCGATGAAAGCGGGTCTCTTCAGCAGAAAGGCCCTTGTGGGGAGTGTAGCCAGTGTCTGTGAGGCCGGCCTGGTGCTCAAACCTCTGCAGATTTTCATGTGTCTCTGATCAAAACAAGCAAAGGGTCGACTGAAGTTTGGACACCATGATTCAGATTTTGTTTTTATAATAATATATAATGGCCTAATGGTGGACAAATGATCAAGTAAATAGTGGTAATCTACAGTACTGTACAAATGTACAATTATGTTTTGAATGAAAATTGTTTATTTGAGTTGTGTTACAAAGAATTGCAATAAAATATACATTTTTGGAATGAATCTGGATGAATATAGAGCTAGGATTTTTTCAAACTAAATTAAAATACAATAAAGAAACTGCATAATAAGGGTATAATGCATGTCTTCCCCACATAAGTAATATATAATAAACATAATAAATTCAGAGCGTTGTTTCACACACCACTTCTCATGTCTTACACCCCACTTCTAAACTCTCACAAACCACTTCTCAAGTCTCATAGTACTATTAAACTCTTATACACTACTTCTGAAGTCTCAAATACTACTTCTAAACTCACACATCGCTTCTCTACAGAAACACATACCCAGGTCCACAGGTGCAAACACATATATGGATGTGCACACACAAACACACAAATGCACACGTTTGAGACATCTGAAGTGGTGTGTGAAGCGATGCTCTGAATTATGTCTCACACGGCACCTCGCACAGCACTTTATTTGCATGTATAAACTAAATGATTAAGAACCTTTAGTTTTCACTTACTGATCATTAGCGAGCTCACTATAGTAGATGCTTTGGCCTTTACAACAGGCACTGGTGACGGTGCATCAAAAGTCACCAACTTCCCACCACTCTCACCATCCTGCATAGACAAGTATACATACTGCTCAACAAAAAGACAGTCACTAACATAAACATACATTACCACATATATTATAGTTAATATCTTCTAATTAATATCTTATCTGCATTATATAAACTTTTGGTACATTTCTGGCACAATAAAGACAAACACACACTGGGGGTAAGTCGAAGTTCAGTGCTTTGCCAAAGAGCACATTGACAATGGTTAATCAGTACCCTGTTCAAGTCATAGGCCACTATTAATTCACTATTATATAAGGTACCTCTGCAGTGTTCCTAAATCTGTGCTTGGGAATGACCGGGTCCTTCCACATGAAGTTGACAGACAGGTCCGAAGGGGGTGAATGCATCGGGGCATCTATCAGTTCGTCGTAGCTGATATTGCGTCGGCCCATTGTCATAGGAGATGAAATGGCACCAAAGAGTGAGGAAGATGTTCCCGACTCCAAGGCTGAGGAAAAAAACACTAGACTAATCAAGTAGACGAAATAACACCCAATGGTCTTTAGACTGTCATAATCACACCTCCTATTATTTCATATCTGTATAACTGAATTTGCATCAAACAACATAGATATCAAATTTCAAATGTTTTCCTCATAGCAGCTCTAGAAGAAATCTGATCAAGTTCGTTATTGACAAAAACAGATCTAAAAAGATATTCTCCAGTGCTCTGTTTTACCTGGAATGTCGCCTTCCTGTGAGGACATCTTGACACCGAGGCAAAGAGGTAAAAGGTGCTGGAACCCGTTTTGGATGACCACTCACTGACTTTGAAATCCACACCTGTACACTTCACCACACAAGAGCACACAGCGTTACCCCGTCGTTCCCAGAATATTTTTAGTGATCCAGCTATAATGTCAAAATAAAATACAACATAATAAAAAAAATTTGGATTTCTACATTTAAAACAAACATACAATTATTATGACAGTATCTTTGCTACTTCCCAGACAGCTGACACGTCGCTATTTTTGCTTCTGTGCACGTCAGCCCATGGGGTGACTTGCAAAAGCAACTCGGTATGAGCGGTTTGGATTTCACCCAAAATCTGACTAAAACTACTAGCTACAAAGCACTCAACTCGTGAAAGTATTAGGAACACATTCACTATTCCGTTGCTATGAGTGTTTGGCGTTAATGTTCTCATAAAAGATTTCTCATGCATGCCAAAATCTAGACGCACCTACCGGTCTATTTCCTGTTGCTTTTATCCAGACGCAGTGATTTTCTTGTCCCAGCTGCGTCGATTTGACCGACACAAAGAGCAAATACGGTCTATTTGCTCATCCATGACTTTTGGAAATGCAAACTGTCAATAGAGGCCAGGCACGACCGCTCTCCCCGCAAGGTTGGGCACACTTTTCCCGGATAAGGATCTCGAGTCACTGACACCAACGGAAGCGCTTCACTCTCTGAGAGTAGGAGCTTGTTTTGGAGTCACTGGTGAAACGTGACCCAACGAGAAGCGTCAGCGAGTGCACAGAAGACACACGCAAATGGATGGCTGCCTAGAGAATAACAACAGGCTGTCATGCAGGGCGTACATTATCAAACGCCTATTTCAAAGTGACACAAGCTGTGCCACATAGGTGTGTACTGGCAAATTCTAATTATAAGTGCCCTCTCCATAAAGGCTCTAGAGTTCACCAGAGGGCAAGGATTTTAGGTTTTACTGTTTGTACTTTTACAGAATGATCATATTGTAGTTTGTTTTGTTTAGTCACTGATTTGAATATTGTTTATTGTGTTGCTCTGTTCGTTGTGTATTCTTGTTGTTTTTAGGGAGACAATTTTACCACCTGGCCAGGGACAACGGATGAAAAATAGCCTTTTGGCACATTCTAGTGCATTTACAGCAATGTTAATTGATGTACACTGTCCCTGACAAATAAACCAATAAAGGCTATGCAAATGACTACTAATGATGGATGTGTGTTTCTGTATGGGCTGAATAATAAGGAGGGTGTGGGACCGTGACAAGCTGTAAGTACATCTAACCCTACACTTAGTTAGAGTCTCTTGTATTTTTGTGATTGCATTTCAATTTGATTTAATTGTGGCACACAGTAAAATGAAACGCACACTTACTTTCATTTTCTGAACTGTGCCACAAGGCTGCACTGTTTAGTTTAGTTTGGCCTAAACTAGTAAATCAACAATACATTTTATATAAATATTTACCAAATAGAACTGAATGACAACTACATTTATCTATTCCTCTTCATGGAAATAACTTTTTTGTTGTTATTTTGTAGCCTAATTCAAACAAAATATTATTTTCAGTTAGCTACAAAGACAGAGCTACACCCTACAGACCCTACCTGTTTTCCATATTTAACCCGTGCATATTTAAGTGGAAAGTTATTGAAGAGTTAATTACCAAAACACTTTCCATTAGGCCCAATTATTATTATTTAGTCTACTTTACGTTACTAACAAGTGATATGAAGAAAAGTAAAGTGGCATTGAGTAATAGAAGAAATAATAAATAAATCTTTGGGAACCACAGCAGCCTGCTCCACATCACATTCACTTTCATTATCTGACCTTTCGCCACAAGGCTGCACTGTCAGGGCCTAAAGTAGTACATCAAGTCAACACCAATTTTTAATTTTAAAAATTTTATTAGAAAAAAAGAGAGAAATGTAAATAATATATTTACCAAATACATTTGAATGAAAACTAGAACCAATACTGTAAAGATATAAAAACTCAACAAAAAATTGTGTCAAAAGTCAATGAACCTAACGGAAACAGACATAATTTAATGTAACTATGGAAAAAATAAAACCAAATCTGAAAAAGTACTACATACAACAATTTAAAAAATTGAATAAAAATGAAATATATTATTTTACAGAATTATTTCATCCTCTGTATGTTCTGGGTTAATATTGAATTGAATAATTATTGAAGGTGCATGTACTGTGCAGGTCAAAAATCTTCTCAATCTTTTGGCAGATGCGTGTGCAGGCTCTAGTCATCCTTTACTTCTTTCCTCTACCAAAAAAATGCTAATGTTAGTGTTGGTCAAGAGGCAGGTTATATACTTCCGAAACTGATTGGTGATTGATTTATGATTTACTTACATGAGTCTAGCCAAACGTCTTTGTACAATTCTTGACTCAGGGTTCAGGCAATACCTGCTGCCGGATTTGTGGGTGACACTGTTGATAAAGTTAAATAGTAATTTAGATGAATAATCTCAGAAATGGTCTGTTGTAAATGAACAAAATCTTTCTATAAAACGATAACTTACATAATCTCAACTTTGCTGCAGAAGTTGGTTCTAGGGTAGATTTGTATGTCTGCTAATTCACTGGTCTCCACTCTCTCTCTTAAAGTGCTGCACAGACACTGCTGGTCGGCCACTTTTTCTAAAAATCAAACAAAAAACATGTTATTAGATTTCTTTTATATGTACTTTATCTTATTTGAACAGCCGGGCAACTACTGAATATGACATTAAATTAAAAATAAATAGATGCTTACGTTGAGCGTGGCAGATGCAGGCCAGAGCGCTGAGGAGAAGCAGGACTTTGATGGCACTGTTCATGTTGAGAGGAGATGGCGCTGGATGTTGGTCTGAAGCAGCTGTAGATGTTGAGGTCTGCTGACAGGTCGCGCTGTGAGGGCTCTGAAATCTGAAGTCTTTTATACTGCTTAAATTGCATCACCTCATTCTTGCAAGGGAAACTTCTCTGAGGGTGGAAAGTGAAACTGCTAAACCATAAAATTAAAACCTCTTCAGTTTTTTAAGGAAGAGGGGGACAACAATATTATTCATTAAAGTTAAGAATTATTAAAAAACAATGAATATAATAATTAAAACTGTCAGATATACATATTTATTTATATCAAATGGAGCTCCTATACATCATTAATATATGTGATGAGACAGTATTCAACACAATATTATTATTAATATTATTTATTTTAATACTTTATGTAATGTATTTTAATAATAACATAATGTATATTTGTATAAAAAAGCAAACATATATGTTTGCCCCATTGTTGCACAGGAAACAAGTTTTATTCTGTAATGTACAGACCTGTGGTTAACACAGCAGCAGTCAACAGCACGCACTCGGGATGTGTCAAATGTTCTTTTTTTCCGTAGTGGGTAATGGGTTTAGAGTTGGGGAAATAATAATTACTGTTTCAGGCAATTTTGTAGAAGATTTGACAATAGCTTAATTCTTTTTTTCTTTTGTTAACTTTCAAAGTAAAGAATGATTTCAATGATGTATTTGATGATGTAGTTTCATTTAGAGGAAGTTTCCCTTTTATACATAAACTGTCAGAAGTCAAACTGTCAAAGCCTTGCAAATATAAAAATATATTAAACCTTATGTTTTAAAAACATCATATATTCACTGGCTGGCATGTTTTTTCTATACATGGTGATTGTGGTAATGTGGTCAGAAACAGTAGAGCATTTGGTTAGAGTTAAGTTAATAATAACTAGAGAAACTTGTTCTACATTCTGGGTATGCTCCATTTTCAACAGACATAGTAGTGGGTATAAAGTAGTATTTAATAAGATGCCATTTTACAAAAACCAATTGATTTAAAACTAATAATAGTATTCTAATGACTTATTATTTAGCATTCACCCACCTCCAGTAAGAGTTTATGGGGAGGCCAGAGAGGTAGCAGCCCCATAAAGCATTGACAGTGAGGCCGGGGTATAGTTGTTCCCTTTTTAAAAGTTTAAAGGAAGATTCATTTCAGAAGAAACAGGCGGTTTCACTTCATGTTTCTTGTTTGTTAATTTATAGAAAGTGTCTTTTTCTTCAGGAATAAACAATCTGTGATCCTTATGCTAGCAAATTGATTATTAAAACTAGTCATCTTGTAGATGATAGTGAAAGGCCAAGGATAGAGACAATTTCATTTTCCTTTCACTTTTTCATTTCCTCTTTCATTTGAAACATCTTATTATTCAAAATATCTTAGCTTTCACAAAATCCCAATGTAAAATGATGTGGTATATTAAACAATATGTATGAGATACAGTTTCTTAACACTAGCTGTGTCCTTGACTTTGCAGCCTCTGTTCACAATGTTGTCTATAACAACTTCATTATTTTATAATTCCTCACAATTGCATGGTTTCACTCTTAAAGGAGAGCTGAACTGCCCTGAAGAGTTCACAGGAAACATCCCTGAATGGAGGACCTCTGAAAAGGGAAGTTTTGTGGTCCAGGGAAGGAAGGCCACGAGTCATTAGAAAATGACAGGATTCTACGTATAAACAGACTACGACCGGGAAGAGCAACCCTCTCCAAAACTAAAGGTGCTGAGTGAGTGCCTTTTGAATTTTAGAGAAATGCATATCAAGTTTACAAGCCAAACAGTCATTGCAGTGGTGGGCCGTCAGGGCCTGCAAAGCCTATTCTGCAGGCCTAAAAAACAATTGAAATCATTGGCTAATGTTCTTTATATTTTGTTCATGTATACTTAATGATTTCCCAATGGTGTGTCTGCTTCCTTTCATAGCTTTTCCAATGGAAGGCCTGCTTCCAGACATATATTTTCATATAAGAGCATTATAACAATCACATTTCAGCTACCCTTTGTTGCTAGGCAGGGTCAAAGCCAAAAAGGTTTGCTTGGAGGCCTCGAGAGGCCTTCAAATATATTAATATTTCAATCAATCAGATTTTAAGTTGGTGTCACTGTGTGCCTTCTAACGGTCCTGGCAACATGACCTTATTCAGGCCCGATGATTGGGCGATGGCTAAGTCAAACTGTTATACGCACAATATTTTTAGCCCGTAATGGCTGAAGGGTGACAAGAACCAGCCCCCTCCATGTCTAACACTGCAGTAGAAATTCCCCTTATTATGAGTGGCTGAAGGCCTAGGTCTGAAGGGCACGGTCCGCCACTGAGTCATTGCCACCATCACATCTTTGTAAATGTAAATGTGGAAATATGTGTGGTGACTGAATTTTCTTTGTGTCTTGAAATTGTAACCTTTAGGGTAAAGGTTACACTTAAATTCAGGTAAAAGTCGCAGATAGTGTTGAGTCAAGATTCAAGATCCAAGATTCCCAAATAGTGGAAAACATGAATGTGAGAACCTGTCAAATCAGTGTAAGTACTTCATGTAAACCTACACTGGGTGTGAGTCTATCCTTTGTATCTTTGTCTTTGTTAAACACTTGTGGCACATAGCAGCCACGCGTCATGGCACTTTCGCTTTAATTTTCTAAACTGTGCCACCAGGCTGCACTGTTTAGTAATAGCCTGTACTAGTAAATCAACACAACTTGAGATATTTTTTGTCATTTTATTAAAAAAATAGTAGATTCTAATAAAAAACAAGAAATATTTAACTTACACAGCAACCACAACAGTATAACCACTTCACAGTACTAATATGAGTTACATAGGCAAGGCTCCGGAAATATCATAAAACATCATTTAAATTAAAATGCCCAAAACAACTATATCAACTATAGAAAAAGTACTATAACAAAAGAAGATAAACAGACTTGTTCTTCTATGTCTTCATAACTAAAGGTGCATGTGCTAGAAGTCAAAGGTAACAGCTTTTTGATGAAACAGGTTTAGTGCTCTTCTACTTCCTGGCTCTGAAACAAAGACATGATAAAAAGTCAGTTTAGTCTGTACACTGCTTTATTTTTGGACAGATGCAATTGATAACGGATAAGAGTTACTCACATGATTTTTGCCACAAGTCTTTTTGCAACTGGTAAGTCAGGGTTCAGGCAATATCGGCCGCCAGATCTGTTGGTGATGCTGTAAAAAACAAAAACAGACATTAGATTAGATTCTAAAACAATAAAACAATCTCCAACTACATCTTCATTGCCATTACTTACATGATCTCTACTTTGCTGCAGAAATCTGTAACTGGGTAGATCTGGATGTCTGCTATGTTTCTCTTTGACTCTTTGACTTTGTTTCTGAAAGAGGTGCACAAACACATCTGGTCGGCCACTTTATCTGTAAAGGGAAATGTGCTATTAGACATCTGTTGTTTGGTAATAAAAGAATGAAATGAATAAACATTTAAATAGATGCTTACGTTGAGCATGGCAGATGAAGGCCAGAGCGCTGAGGAGAAGCAGGACTTTGATGGCACTGATCATGTTGAGAGGAGATGGAGCTGGATGTTGAGAGAAGATGGAGCTGGATGTTGGTCTTAAAGATTAAAGCTTGAGATGCTTCAGGTCTGCTGACTGCTGCTCTGAAAATCTGAAGTCTTTTATACTGTTTAAATAGCATGACCTCATTGTTTAGAGAGGGAATTTTCTCTGAGAGTGGAAAGTGAAAGTACAACCCACACCTAATGGAACTATTAATAAAATTGACCTGAGTTTTAAATGGAATAAATCTGATATGGGAACAGTATTATTATACATATACAACTATACATAAACTAAACTGGAAGCACCATCTTATTGTAGACAGTTTTGAATGTACAAAGGATCTTAGAAGCTGCATTGTCCAGAGGTAAATGTCCCTGGTGGGGTCTCAGACAAGCAGTACAAACACCCTTTAGGAATATTACTACAGGGATATCCCACTCATCAGCCTCTCTGTGAAACTACAGCAGAGGTGAATTAATTTAGTCAAATATTTATTTTTGTGTTGTGTTGTGTGTGTTTTGGGTTGTTTTACTGGTCTGTTGTGGTGAAGAGGGAGCTGAGTTCTAAGGCAAGCGCATGTTCCTATACTGTCATCTATAGTCATTGGCTCTAAATCATGGAAGAAGTGTAAAGCTGGAAGAAGTGTCCAGGAAGAGGGAAGTCTGTCTATATCTGCTTAAAGATATATAGTCATCAATAGAAATGGTTACCTGACTCATAATGGGTTTCCCTCAACACTGGCTTTTAAATTGCTCTTATTTGGCTCAATTTTGTAATATTATTTCCATATTTCCATACTTGACTCATGATAAATAGAGGTTTTAAATGTGTGTTTATGTGTATATGTTTCATAAAGAAATAGGCTACTGTATTTTAAGATATGTGTAGGAAGCATAATTACTCAGTATTTTATATAGGCCCTGTGGTTAACACTTAGCAGCGCTCAAATGCACACGCTCGGAAAGCGACAAATGTTATTTCTTCCGTAGTGGGTAATAGAGTTTGGGGGAACTAATAAATAGCATTGTAGATGATGTTAAAGTTTTAAACTTTTATCTCTTCATTTTAACATTGGAATAGCACATCAAAATATGTTAAAGCTAATAATCACTTCTGTTATTTTACGTAATACAGCAGAGTAATGCAGTTTGATTTTGATTCTTTTTTTATAGCAGCTTGTAATATATTTACATAACTAACACAACATGACAAATAATGAAACTATCTGAAAGTCATTCAACCTTCAGTTGTGCAGTGGTTTGTAGGGGAATGTTTATCTATGCACATTGTGGTAAAATAGTAACATTAACATGTATCAATTTTAACCAGATATAGTTCAACACTAAATGGAAGTGTCCTTGACTCTGCAGTTTTCACTCTGTGTACATTTGTCTCTACTGCACTTTAAGATGGACAGGCTGCACTTACCTTGAATATTTTATCATTCCTGGAGAAGTAAATATTTTATGGTTTTACTCTTGAACAAGAGTTGAACTGCTCTTAAGAGTTCATAAGAAATGTCCCTGTATATAAAAAACAGAACCCAGAGGAGGATATGTGTACTAATTATTCTATTTTTACTTATTTTGTGTGGGTAGCTTAATGCAGACTTTAGAAGGGAATTACCCATCTGCTTCTATGTCAAACTTGTATTTCTCTAGAACCAAAGGAAATTGTCAGAAGTACAGGATGGTCAACTTCCTCTTCACACTCTTTTACTTTCACTTCTGGTTTCCTTCTGAGACTTTTGTAACTAATTCCTTGTAATAACAGGAAATAAAAAATGAAATAAAAAGTAAAAAACAGACATATGTATGACACATATCTTGCTATTGTTTGTGTTTTTATCGTGGTACATTCTGCAGTAGTGCTGGTATTATTACTTATTTCTCACATGTTATATTTTACATATAATGAACTATATAAATGATTACTTTAAGGCAAAAGAGCAAACTGTCATTTAAGTTTAAATGTTTCTATCTATTTTGTGGTGACCCTAGATTCTGAAAGGGAGGGGGATCTGTCTGACTCTCATTATGACAGAATATGAATTCTATTATTTTTTTTTTAGTATTGAAGCGTTTATTACATCATTCCAGTATAATAAATGTACCTACATCATAAGGTCAATGTCACTGAAGTTCTTTTTCCTATAACGCTCCACCTTTTGTCAGTATAGCTTAGAAGAGTGAGTTGTAGTTGTAGTACTTACATCGTTACGTAAAAACAAATGATATAATTAAGTAACTTCATTCAAAAGACAAAAGATGTAATGTGGTGGTTAAATAAAACTATTTCAGGATAAGTAATATTGCATTGAAGCCTTTAAGATGTACAGGCTCTCTCTAGTGGCCACATATGGCATTGCACTAAAATGTGTACTACGCATTTGTTTTGCTTTTGGAGCCCCATTGTTACATGACATTTTTATGCATAATATTTTGTGTACAGCCATTTCCTATAGAGTTTTATTAAGGGTATAAGATATGTATTTCTATATAGTTAGTCATACACTGTGTAGTAATGTATTTCTTTAGTCCAATGTCGATTTCCTCTCCCCCCAACCTTACATACAGCTAGCACAATAAATGCATTTCTTCTTGTTTATTTTGAACAGAGTCATCACTGTTTGCCTCCACACACTTGCCAAGTAGGATCCCACGAGTTACCATAGAAACTCCATCACAAGGCAACAGGCAGAGCCCAGACTAGAGCGTCAAGGTTTAAGTGAATTGTGGAAAAAAATAATACAGATTAAGAATTTCAGAAAACATTTGGGTCAAAGTATGAAACACTTTTATTCGTTAGTAGTCCACAAAACACTGTAAGATATAAAAAAGTTCTTTGATTTTACCACAAAACATCAAGCGTAGTAGACCACTATAGCACTGACACTGATATATTTATACATATTAAATTTCATCTGCATTTTCAACACATGTATAGCTCATATTATGCCTTTTTAAAGCTTTTTGAATTGACTTTACTGTTCTTAGTTTAGCACTTCTAATAACTTAAAAAAGGCTATTTATTAGAAATCTCTGCTAAAACAAAATAAGCTAATGCAAAGAATCGAAAGTAGTAGCAAAGTGGGTTTTTGTCACTTACTGACATAGAAAGGTGAAGTGTATTCAGCTCCTGAGAGGGCCAGAGCCTCAGTATACAGCATTTCTCAAATATGCATGAATATAAAAAGCTCATAATAGTCAAATTAGCATAATAGGACCCCATGACGATGCCCTATATCTCAGCTATGGCGGGCAGCAGACAGGCTCGTGCACGTGCCTCCCTCCATGCTGACCTGCAGTCCGAGATCCACTGGGAGATCAGGGACGTTTTCATCATCTCCTCCTCCTCCTCTTCTTTCATTGCTGCAATGTCAGTCGTGGGACACAGTTCTGATAAGCATCCATTTTGAGACTCACCAGACAATGATGTGTGCAACCCGGGGCAACTGCTTTTCCGTTGGTGGGTCAGATTTGGACTGGAGGAATCAGGGATGCTATGCGCCCGTGTTCGAGTGTCCCACATCCTATCACTGGACCTAATGAAGCTTCTTTCATTGTGCCCGCTGCAGATGAGGTTGTTTGGATGCCCGTAAAGATGCTCTAAAGGGTCTGAGTGTCCATGGCAACCAAGCAACATCTTTCCATCGCTGTCCTCTAGCTCTGTGCTCTTGTCCTGTCTAGAGCGAGTGCGGTTGCTGTAGTGAGGTGACATGTCTCGTGTGGGGAACGTGGGGTGGGCCAGGTGGCAGATGGACAGGAAGTAGTCCTCAGAGGAGACCGGACTGTTGTGGACAGAGCTGTAGAGAGTGTTGGCGTCATTCAGCTCTCTAACTGTCTCTTCTGTCCCCTCTCTGATAGTGGGCAGCAGGAGGTTCCTTTTGGAGGGCAGTCTGGACCTCGGCCGCATCTCTGGGAGGACAAATAGAAGAATAGATGTTGTTATAAGTGAATTAGGGGCTTATTGAATAAAATATGATCGTAGAAGGGCACAATATGTTATTTCTATCACTATCCACAGACACTATTTACTTTTGTAAGGCTTATCTTGTCTTCATTTCATCTGGTTTAGTCCCGGTTGACTCAATAGTGGTTTAGTCCCAGTTTAGCTTTTGTTTTGCCCTTGTTTAGCTCTAGATAAGCCTGGAATTTCTACTCAAACCATCCATGTCAAAAACAATCTCCTAATATGAATCATGTTCGTATCACTATTCAGGATTATGAGATATTGCATGCTTATTTCTGATATTATTCAAGCTGTTTACAAGAAGCATCTGACTGCATCTACAGTGGGGTATGCTGTTTTTTACATCATCATATCTCACCATTTTCATCTCATATACTGAACCGTTACAGCATTAACAATGTTCAGTGGCCACAGTTATGCAATCGTATGTTTTTAAATTTTATGTAGCCAAGTTCTTCACGCTCACGAGTTAAACCCAGATTTATCACAGAATACTTCTTGTTAATCTGTCTTTAGCCTGTACTGTACGTCAAATATTGATTCACACAGCTCAGACACAACCCTTGTTTACTTTGGAGTGGCAGCGTAAACAGCTTAAAATACAAGCATTCACATCCCATCTTGGCAAGACAAACCAAAATAGAAAGGCATCAATGCACAAGCCCAGACATCTAAAGCCACAGAATGTGTTAAGCCTATGTTTTGCTCTCTGTGGTGCATATTGTTCTAACCCTGAGCGTAGCCCGCAGTATATTTTGGTATGGCGACCTTTGTGCCATAAATAGCCCCACACCAAACCTAAATACCAGCCTCTCCCAGTTTTCCCCCCCAAAGTGTATGCACTGCTAAATATAGACCACACCTTGCATGTACAAAAATGGCTCAGCAGCATCACCACACCAGCAGACAACCAGCTCCTTCTGTTATTTGAGCTTTTTAACCATAACAATGATTATGTAGAGTTCACTCACCTGTGTGCAGACCGTTGTCGTCCAAACGCTGCAAGATCTCTCTAAATGTTATTATTTTGGGGATGCTTTGCTCTTGTTGTTTTGTGTCTCCGAGTGTTTCTGACCAGAGGCAGTGAGCGAATGCAGATTTATCTTCGCCTCATCCCTCCCTCCCCATCCCTCTCTATAGCTTACTTTTGCTCTGCCCTCCTTCCCTGCTTCTAAAAATAGACGCACCATCCATTTCCTCAGCCCTGGTGCTGCACTGATGGAGAACACATTGAGGAAAAAAGGGCATTCGAAAAAATAGACAAAAGCAAGGCATGTGAGCTATTGAGAATTAGGGGAAATCGGATCAAATTAATCAGAAATGGCTTATTGGTTGTGATCAACTCCTGAATGAGATATGTAAAAGAACAATAGAGGCCTTTGTGCATTTGTGAATGTGTTTGATCTTAATTGTGTAAAGTAATAATGTATCTGTTGTGCATGTGAGGGGGGTGCACGTGCAGCTGAGTGGATCCCTGCTGAAGCTCGGAGCAGCTTTAACACTTCACAGGCTGCATGTGACTCACTTCATCCCATGGGTTTTCCATTTTACTGCGATATACCTGACATTTCAAAGCCACTTAAGGAGGCATTTGATCTGACTAATAAGACCAAACACAGCATGTACAGTGAGTGGTGGACTGTTGGTTTGGGCCCATGTACAGCCTTGCTCACACGTGTAGTGCTTTGGTAGCTGATAAAAGATACAGAACATGACCACATTGTATGTTATAATTATTCATTAGATTTTTCCCATAAGAGGTTGTGGATGACTGAAAGCTATACCAGCAACTACCGGCCTTAGGCGAGGTTCACCCTGACATGCACTGATATAAAACCATTTACTCCCACAATTGTTCACTAGGGCTAGACTCACCAATTCTCATAACAGTCAGTGATATATATAGTATATATATAGAATGATCGAGGCCACTGACATGATTTTAGGTTAAAACATAGAGATATTACTAGCACCCGTCTGCTCACAGGGAAAACAGACGGGTCCAAGCAGGAGCATGGCCTTTGTATAAGTGCATATGTGTACCATGACAAAAAAGTCCCTTCAGTCAAATTCTTTACAGTGTCCACGTGTGTGTGTAGCTTGTGTGTTTCAAATGGGAAGAACACATAGCCCCAATGACTCAAATGTGTCATGGCCATTTTGCATCCAACCTATAAAAAGAGCTCTGCTTTTTACGGCTCGCTAATGTTGAAGTCACGAGAGTCTAAATTCAGCCACACACAAACAGACACACACTAAACACAGCTGGGTATAGTTCTTCCAAAGCCATAATTGTCCTATTCATCAACGTGTATAAGGCAAGGCAAATATATTTGCCTTCTTGAATAGGAAATGTGTACTTCTGACAGCAAGAGAAATGTGAACCCTTTGAGTTACAGAAAGTGGATGAGAAAGAGATTATTGATTTCATTGACTGGTGTCCTGCTGAGAGAAGGATTCCTGGAAAGTGTTGTATAGATGTATCCCATTGGGATGCCCAGAAGAAATGAAAAACAGCCTTCTGACTTCCAAGAACTATGTGTTGTGGATAGTTTATAGGAAAAAACACAAGCCATCATAAGAGCTATGTGTGACATTTCTAATTTAATTATGTTCAACTAAAATTCAGTTATGGCTTCTTTGAAACTGACCCAAAATAGGCCTTTATTTGATTGGGTTTTATGCTGTAAAAACACAAATATATTTAAGAATCTTTGAATATGATTGAATGTTTTTGGTGCTACTTCTATCACAACTTTGCAAAAAAATTGGGCTCTTGGGATCTCTTGCAAAAAAATAAATAAAAATACAAATCTTTAAGTATTAAGTTGTCATTTCAACATCAGCTCCAGTTTTGCTGTTGTGTTCTTGGGCAAGACAGTTGATATTCCTGGCATGAATATGTGTTTGGTGATCAGAGTTGCCATTGTCGTGGTACGCCTGTTACAGCTTTATCAGTCTGCCCCAGGGTAGTCGTACTACTATGGAGTGATAGACTCGGAGGATTGAGGCTTGGAGGATTGAGTATACCCCTTCGTCCCCCCAGTATCAAACCTGTGACCTATTTGCATAATTGCAAAGCCAGTATGCTGTACTGCTAAGTTCAATAATGACTTCTTAATTCATTTTTTCTCACACAAAAGTAAAAGTAGGCTTTAGAAGAACTATGTTAAAAAGTGCTAGTAAACAAGTAAGGAACGCCTTTCCACACATGCACTAACCCTACAGCTGGGATCGGACAGACAGCATGATGCTTCAATGGATTATTCTTTGACATTTCTTTGCTCCTGGTTGTTCTGAAAGTGTTATGATTGCACTGTCCTAATTTTCCTCACTATGATCCAGACAAAAACGTAGTAGTAATCTAATTTTGTATGGTCTGCTCAGCAGTTGACAAACACAGTGTAAAAGTGTTATGGCCATAACAGAAGCAGGGTGTGATGTTTGATGGAAGTCAGCTCAGACAAGAAACATAAACTAGACTAAAAGCAAAACCTACATCCATATGACTTTAGTAAAATTTATTTAATTCTAGAGGAGAAAAATCTTCATATTGTATTGCTATGGAGTGGAGCTATATTTGCTAGTTCTCCTCGCAAAATCTAGTGAATGTCTCCCCCTGTAGGCCAGACATTGTACTGCCCCCATTCAAAATAAATGGATAAAACTATGATCATTGAAACAGAAACCAGACAACAAAATTAGCAAAATACCACAGTTGCTTGAACTTTAATAAATACTCAACATTAAATTCTTTTTTATAAACATATATACAAAAAATCTGTTGGTGCTTTTTGCAGTTACTGCATAAACATAAAATTGGCATAGATATTAAAAGAGCATTATATTCTTGCAACATTGGTATGTTTACATGCATCAATAAGCCTGTTTAAGCACTGCTGACAAAAAAGCACCATACTTTACTGGCCAAAACAAAAAAAAACAAAAAACAAACAAAAAAACAAAACACTTACTGGTTGGCTGAAGGGTAATTTGTGAGTGTAACAAATGTTTGCATGTTTTCTCCATTGAGATTACCTGAGAGATTCAAGCAGAATTCTGATGTTGTATAGCACCTCTATGTTGTTTTAGGACTTTGGGGATGTACATATTGAGGGTGTATCACCTGCTGGTATAAAACAGCTGAAGTTAGATATGTTTGGTTTATGTGAGATGTGGTTATATTTAAGTGCTCTCGGGGACTTTATTTATTGTACACTGAGCCTTGATCAGACTGTTTTCTTTTAGATCTTCATAAATTGCTGGTAATCCAACTCAGTACTTCTCTGTTTTGTCTTTAGTTTTAAAAAGCTGTCTGCAAATGAAGCTTTTGTGTATTCATTCAGTCACTTGTCAGTCCCATAGATCATTCATGATTGCAGCATGAGTGTTCTTTAGTGGAAGGACCCATAAGCCCTGAGCACAAATCTGTTCAAAATGTAATCTCTATGAGAGAAAGGGCTGCCCTATCGCTCTGCATGGCCTCGCTTCATACGAAGGAGAAAGTTCCTCTTTTCCGCTAGAAGCTCCTGGATGCGCTTGTTCTTGGTCCGCTCCCGTAGGTTGACTCTGTGTTTGGAGATCAGATTGTCCTGGGATATGTCATTGTCCAGTGGAATCACACGGTTGTACAATCCGTCTATACTGTTGTTCTCACTCTCTTCAGCTTTATCCTCTGGTGTCACTGCTATTACATTTCTGCTTATTTCTGTAGTACTGATTGTGGTGAGTGGAGCAGTGGTGGGAGGGGTGTGGGTCATGGTCACAGGGACATCTACAGGGATATATTCAGACAGGTCCTGCCATGGAGAAGAGGCCAAGTCTGTCATGTCTTCACTGGCGATGGTCGGGATCACCATTGTCAGTCCATCGTCCAGCACTGTTGTATCACCCACCATGCCCACTGTAACATCATCTCCACTCATAATGGTCCCACTGGCCACTGTCAGATCTCCACTGCTGCTTAGAGTACTGTCACTATAAGGCATTGTACCGCTTTGTATCATTGTCATATCCTCAAAATATTCACCTGTGACTGGGCTTAAAGTAGTGTGCATAATCTTATCATTTGACCACAGTGGAGTTCCCTGTGTCAACATCTCTTTATTGCTGTTTGTACTGGTACTTGATTCAGGAAAGACGGTTGTAGTGGAATATGTGATACTAGCAGCAGATGTAAAGTATTCATTAGGGCTTGTATAAGAAGCTAAAGTGGGGGTACAGTGGGTCGTGGTCTTTGGTGGTTTCTTTGGTGGATTTGTTTTTATCACATTGAATTTCTTTGCTTTTGGTTTAGAGCTTGAAGTAGTTGTCTTCTTCGAGTACTCAGTTTTGATTACTGTGTACTTTCTGATCTTTGTCTGTGATTTCGTTGTGTTTTTGGGACCTGTGTTTAGTTTGGGTGTTGTCTCGCTTTCCTTCAAAGCTTTAATTTTCGTCTGAACTTTCTTTTTGGGGTTGATCTTTGGAGAAGCTTGTTTAGGTTTTTTCACAGGAGTGTCTGTCATTGCAATCATTGTTGAATTTGGAGATGTGGTTGTTGCTGTGTTTACTGGCGGGATCTTTTTGGGTGGACTGGTCTTCTTAGGTACACTTGAGGTAGGCGTGGTCTTCTTTGGTGAAGGTTTCGATGTCTTTGATGACTTTTTTGGATCTTTTTCTTTCTTGATATTTTTTGATTTGGAAATTATTTTTGGCACATCTTTTTTGGTTGCATTTTTCGGTGGCGTAAACTTCTTTTTGACGATTTTTGGCGTAGGCGGCTTTTTCTTTGGTGGTGGCTTCACTCCGCGAGCTTTGGTGGTGACTTCTGTTGTTATTGTGGTCACTGCTGGATGCTTGGTTGTGGTGGATAACAAAGATTGAGTAGTCGGACTATCTTTAATGCTAATTGAGCTTATTTCTAGCTCGGTGGTAGGTGGTGACTGAGGGTGAGTTGTCAATTCGGGGAAAGAAGTAGTCATTGTTGATATAGTGGGAATTGCATTAGTGGTAGGTAGAGGATTCACAGTGGTAGAAGGCGACATGGTGATCATTATGGCTGTTGATGTGAAGCTGGTGCTCAATAAGGTGGTGCCAGTTGTAGGTCTAGAAGATGCTGGTTGAGTAGTAGGTGTAGGACTTGACTGAATGGGAATCATAGTGGTGAAGTTTGTATCTGTAACATTGCTACACGACTTGCAGCAGAGGCGGTAATAGTCCGGCAGGGAGCAGTATCGTTTCAGCGCTTCCATTCGGCAGAACACAGAGCGGTCGCCATGACAACGATGGCCTGTGAAAACAGAGAAAACACAAAGAGAGACAGAGAGTGAGAGCTGAGACTGGGCGTGCCCGTGGTACAGACTTCTACATGTGTGAAGCAACGAGTGTCACCTTGAAATTGAAGCTCAAGTGTCATGAATACATTACATGCTGTTAGGGTTGGATTTGTTATTCATAGATTAGAAAGTAGTCAAGCAAAACCATTAGCAGAGGGTACAGTAAAATAATAGAAGGAAAAATACACAGATAGTAGAGACACTGAGATTGGAAAAGAAAGGTTGCCAGTCTTGAACTCCTATAACTGTTGTCAAAATGATACTAGTTTTTAGAGTGTTCAAATTCCCCTTTAATAAACAATGAGAAATGGTCAGATAAAAGCCGTGAGCACTCCCGTGAGAGAATGAGACACTTTTTAAAACATTTTTATTGATACAACTTTGCTGTTGAGAATGACAGGAACTCAAACAATGAGATGTATGCCCCTTGCTCAATATATAGATATATTCTTTTCTTATAAGAAAAATAATTCAACTGTATCGAAAGTTACATGTTCACAGTCACTTTGGTAAAACACTTCATTACTTGGAAATCAATCAGTCGATCAGTTTATCGATTAAAAAAAAGAGAAGTACTTAAATTATATTTGCTGTTGAATCAAAATACAGAAGTTTCCATGACGATGTAAAAACTGGAATGGCACATTAAGTGTCATATGAAACATTTACAAAACATTAATAAAATTTCCCTGATAAATCAAAGTGCATATAGACGCAGTGCACATAGTCCATCTGAATGTTTCTTCAACGTTAGCCAAACGTTTTAGCCAGCCCCACGCAGCAGGCCAGTGAAGCCACAAAACAGTTACCCATAGTATAGAATATATTATAAGAAGATAACAGTCATGAACATTATTAAATACAGTCAACACCAATGTTATATACAGTATCGCACTGCTAGGTCTGGCTTGGTCTCAGACAGTCCAACTCCAGCAGAAGGAAACCTTGGATAGCTCGCTACATAGTCACAACAGAAATATGTGATCACAATACAATGACAAGTCTGAAGTGTTTTTTTTTACTAGAAGTGTCTATACCCTAGGCCCTTGTAAACCCTTCTCAGTAGTCGGACAATGGCCCAACATCACCTTGGTAGGTTCGATGGTTGGCGGCGGGTGTGTGAGTTTGTAAAGTTGTTTTGAAGCTGCCTCTATTTCCGAGCACAAAACTTTTGAATGAATAAAGCCATCTCTTTCACAGATAAAATGCCGTTACATTCAATCCAAGATAAGGCATTGTTCATGTGGTTAATGTTTATCAAAATAAAACTGTCGGACACTCTCAACAAAAAAAGTTTATGAGGTATTTCTGTGTCTGATCGCAATAATGTGTTAGAGCCCAAAGATGAAGCGACGTCGAACACATTCATACTTTCGAAGACGGACTCACCCATTCATTTTGGCTTGCACCCATGTAGAGAAACACAAAGTCTTATCCCAGCGCACACACACACTGAGGTGATGAATGCAAAATGTGCATGACAAAACGTGATCCTATCCCTAAATAAAAACAAGAAGCAACCGTAAACCATTGATCCATCTGAGAGAATGGAGAGGCAACTAACTGACCAAGTCCTGCATAATATTTTCTAACCCCTTTACTCTGGAAACACTTTATACCTTTATTAAATATTCATCTGTACTTATGTAAAATCAATAAAAAAAATACACATAACAGTCAAGGATCTAAGCGATCAATAGCAGTCCAAAGGTTTTTAGGCAAATAAGCTACAGCTTATTCATGGTAAAACATTATTAATATTATTGTTACTCATATAGATTTAGATTTATAGGTATATATATATATATTTATATATATTTATATATATAAGTACAAATATATTTATAGATGTATTTGTTTAAAGTCTGCAAGCACAAATAAGCTGCATTTATTGAACTTTAGTATAACAGTCAAAGAGAGAATGGCTGATGATGAGGTGAAATGGGAAGCAACCTCAAGCGGTCTGACTACCCTGTTATTTTTTATCCTATTCACTTTAAGAGTCCTCACTTCACAGTTCTCCCCAAAACTAAAAGGTTTACTGATGTCACTTCCTGTCCCTGTGCTGAGTTCCCATCAACTGAGAATGGGTGTAGCATGAGCCATTCTCATCTCAATGGAACCAGGATGTCAGATGAGCACTTTAGCAAAGGTGTCCTCATTGTGACAAGATCACATTCACAATAAAGCTTTCATATATTTTTTAAACATTTTTTCTATATAGATATTTATATAACTTTATCTGGTTATTTTCGTATCTGTTGTTTTCTCCTCACAAAACAGTGCGCTACAAAAAGAAAGAAGCGCGCTGCATCTCAGGAGTGGTAACCCATAAGGATACGCAGCTAGCGTGCGCAAAACATGGCCGCCGAATGCAGAGGAGGCCCCACAGACTTTGAACGGCTCTTTGACACATCTAAGGAGGTGTCAAGAAAACCTGTTTGCCCTTCCACTGAAATATTTGTTAGACGTCAAATATTTAGTTGATCTTTTTGAGTGTTCGACTGGCCAGCGGTTACAACACAATGCTCCACAGTAGGAGATAGAAAGAGAGAGAGACAGAGCACACACAGGAGCCAGAGACCTCTCCCAGTTAGAGCTGTCTCACACAAGAGAAGAGACACTACATCCCCTCCACCAAAAGAGAAGCGCTCACAGGCGCGGGACAGGCACCAGCTCAGGAAAGGGTCAAGGGGCCAGCCTGGGGTGGCCCTGCACAGACAGAAGAACAGAGAGGGGCAGCGTCCAGCAGAGGAGAGACATGCAGCTGCGACTGCCGCTGTGGAGGCCAGCCTGGGAACTATAGAGGGAGGTTTTACGTGAGGAGATCTTTGGGTACGGGTTGGGCCGGGACAGAAACTGGATCAGCATGTTGCCATTCTTGTTGAGGTCAGAGGTGCCTTCTGCAAAAAGACAAGATGGTGGATGAAGTTTAAAAATAATGAATGAAACATTGTTTGATCTGACTTAGTCTTTTTAATGGTTTTGATCAAGTCTGCACTTACTGGGACACGGGTCCATGCGACAGACTCGAATAGTGTCCGGTTTACTGTCCAAACACAAGCCGATGGTGTTGTCCCGAGTGTGGCACAGAGCCTGTCTCTGCTGAGTCCCATTACCACATGAAACTGAGCACTACAAAAATACAGGAAAAAAAGGTTTTATTATATCAACATTTAAACTGAGCAGCCTATTGTCTGTCTTTTATCACAAGAGTCTGTCTGACCTGTGACCACGGCCCTACTCTCCACTGTGTGGGACAGGGGTGTCTGTTGCAGGCCCTCCGTGACTCGGGCCGGTCGTCGTTACAGTGCTTGTTGTGGATGGAGCGGGTGGTGTTGTCCTCTGACGGCTGTACACAGCTGACGGAGCGCACCTGCATCCCTGTTTTTCCACATGGCTTACTGCAGTTCTGCCACTCGCCTGTCACCCAGCTACACAATGTCAGAACCAGGAAACAAGAGCTTTAAGAGCTTTCACCAAGAGGATAATACCAAATTAAACCACAAACTTATGGCATAAAGTTCAAAGGGTTGTCTACCAAACCTACATTGGAGGAGGGCATGGCTTAAGGTTGCAGTCTCGAACATCTCCAATGGGTTTCTTTTTGGACTTGTTGCAGAGGCTCTTCTGGACCATCTTACTGTCATCTATTCTTCTGCAGCCATATCGGACATACTGTTTCCCTGGAGCACAAAGCATTGAAAATAACGTACAGTAATGTAAATATGCTTTAAATGAGGTTCTTTCTTGGCTTTACCTCCACCACATGGCTTGGAGCAGTAAGACCACTTCTTTTCTGCCCACTCATATGCACTGTCCTCCACCAGTATGTTGTTTTGGATGGCACTGTTGCTGTCCATATTCATCATGTACTTATAAGACAGGTTCACATCTTCATCAGCTTGTATTTTCACCTGAATAAAACAGAATAATAACAATTGTAAAAACTTCAAAAGTCAAGCGAGAATACGTGTATTGCATGTTGCATATTGCGTGTAAAGAAATGTATGTATTTACCATAATGAGAACTCCGTGTCTGAGAGGCCCAGTTGTCTGAAGCGTCTCCTTGCCATTGTCATTCTCATATTCCCACTCAATCCCTTTCTCTATGAATGAGCGAGTTTCTGGGTTGTCATACTCTCCATTTAAAAAGAACAGTCCTGATGCCACATTTTTCACAGCTGGAGAAAATAAAGTTATGTTAATACTACACAAAAAAAGAGGATAAAGTCAGATTTCATAGAAGAGCTTACAAACCTAAAGTGTGGGGAGCTGCTTTGAGCTCCTGAATCAACAAGTGCCTTGCACCTCTAGGGACCTCGAGGACTTTGAGGTAACCTAAAATGAAATACAGATTGGTGTCATGACATGACAGCCCCAGTGTTTCCAGGAAAGACCTCTTAGTCATTATTACAAAATAATCTAGCTTCATGACTAAAATCCTTCTGGGTTTAGCTTTCTTCACTGCAAACAGGAGATATTGTGACTTTGGTTTTTGAAATTAAGGTATTTTCCAGCCTCAGACTTGATGTAATCTTTTGGCAATGCAGAAGTCATTAAAAATGTCCCTGGAAACCTCACTGAGGTTTGGACAGTGTTAAAGCTCCTCCTTTAGAGGGCGGTATTTAGCTAAAGATACACATTACTGGGAACTGGCTGTTAATCCAAATCAGATGTAGAATGGCATAATGTGCTTGTGGTTGTATTCACCCTTTCTCTCCTTCTTGGTTGTGCGGCTGATGGTGTCTTTGAATGTTTTGCATCTGGAGTTGTCGCCTCCACACACGCCACACTTATCCTCCTGCTTCGAGGAGCCCACCACACCATCACAGCCCACTTTCTGTTCAGCACAACATCAACAATTAGACTCATTCTTATTTAAACATATGAATGAATCATGCTCTGTCCAAAAAGCCTGACCTCACACTCGCCACGCACACACACACTGTGTGGATCCTTGTAGGAGCAGCGGGTCCCGTTTAGGACCATCCTCTGCATTAAGACCACATCTCTGGTCTCCTTTGATTGGCAATTTAATTGGCAGCGTTTGTTAGCTGTAAACATAAAGAGAGATGTTTTTACTCTTGATGGCACGATACATTCACACACTGGTGATGTCATTTTATAACCTGTAATTACTTCTGAATAGGTTTTCCATGAGTCAAAAGAACTTTGTGTCTCTTAGTAACTTTTATTAGACTTATTCAGGACCATCACTATGATCCATTTGACAACTGAATGTATATTTGTACAATGCATGCGTTAATATTCAAAATACCACTATAATATCACTCAAATATTTAAATATCCAATCCAAAGTTACTGGAAATGTTCATTTCAGAACCTGCAGGTCAGGTGCTAAACTGTGACAATACCAAATGACATTGGTGTCTTTGCTCTAGGTCATTGGGAGTGGGATGGCAATTAACAGTATAAATGTTCATACAAAAAAAAGTCTTATTGACATTACAATAGTGGTTTGATATATTTCAATAGAGTAGACCCTATTAAAGACCACTATTAAACTGTATTAAATGCTATAACAAGGCCTTCACTGAGCAACACACCAAGAAGTTTGTGTTTTGTGTTGACACAGTGAAACCTAAATAGAGACAAAAATGGTGTCAACACACTCTAAACAAATTGTACAATTTCACACTCAGAGCAGAAACTGTCTGGCTCTCACACATACGTACAACACACACACAGTGTAGAAAAACCATTTGAGACAAAAGCCAAGCTGAAAAATCTGGCGTTTAAACATGATAAGAGAGAAAACGATTTAGTGAGTGTTTAGCGGCGTGTGTATCGTGACAAGTGATCAGATAAGGAGACAGCTCTGCACTCTCTAGTGCTGCCTTTTACATGGATCATCATTTTATACACTTAAAGAGACAGTGATTCAAACTGTATTTCTGTAATTATTGTGTGTCATTAGTTTATGGGGGATTAATTTCAGAAAACTGTGAAGAGGTGCATTGAGTTCAAAGACTTTCATAATGCAATTCATGAGAGGGCGTAGTCCAGCCTCAAAGCTGTGTTCACCTCAGCTGGACAACCAGATGTCAATGAGGATAGCAGAGCCCAGGCTATATATACTGTATGTAACCCTATAAAACCAAAACCACATCCTAAAATTATATGTTTACTTTTGGATGTAATTTAAATGAACAACTTCCGAAGGAAATCATTACTTTGTCTTTTCCATTTCTCGGTCCACCTCCTCACTAACTCTCTTGTGTAGGTGTTTACTTACGGTCTGGGTGTTCATAAGGCCGCAAGTGGTGTATGTTGCTATGGAGATCAAAGTGCGGGTCCAAGGCGTGGCACTGCTCTTCTCGAGGGTCGCTGTAGATATCTTCACATTCCTCGGTGTTGCACATCTGGAACTGGTGCGGGGCGCCCACACAGGTGCGCCCTCCGTTGGCTGGTCTGGAATTAGCATAAAGCACAGTACACATTATTGTCTTTCTATGAAGTACAATGTGTTTATACAAGTTCAATGTATTCAACAAGGCCAAACAAAGAAAGTACCTAGGATTGTCACAGTCGCGTGTGCGAAACTGTACACCTCCACCGCAGGTCAGGGAGCACTGACCAAACTCACTCCATGTCCCCCAGTTTCCATCTTGTTTGATGATGTCAGGGGTCAACCAGATGCAGTGACCTTTGAAACAGTGCTGACAAACAGAAAGAGTAAGTCATTTTGCACTCATCCAAATGAATAAACTATAGACTGTAGATGTGTTTACAGTATCAAATTTAATTCTTATTTTTTTTTACTGATTGGAGGTAGATCACTATATAAATCTAATGGCTTAACATTCTACTGGCCTTGGCATGATTAATCAATATCACAACTATATTCCAGTGCTTGTTTAATGTCTAAGTATTGCAGAGGTATTAATGATAAAACACACCAAAGCATCTACAGAGAGCAGATTTTACCACAGAATTTTGTGCCTGCCTCCGTCTCAGTTAAAACTACAGGCATTTAGAAAGTTGTAATATCACATCTAGATGATCTATTGTTTTTGAACTGAAAGTACCTTCCCATTTCCACACATGGTGCCATCGATGGGTGGTCCTTTCTTGGTCTTGCAGAAGAAGGGATTGTCTGGATGGCTACACCACAGCTGCTTACACGGGTCAAAGGTGCGATACTGTAGGGCACAGAGAAAGTACTATTTCAAAACCAAGTCTATGCTCTTCAAGAGAGCAGTCTGACCTCCAAGTGTGATACAATCATCAATAAAAGACAGCTTGAATGACTCAACACTGAAATAGAAAATAAAAATAGAGATGAACATAGAGGATTTCACAACAATAAGCACAACCGTGTTATACTGACAGATACCACCCCTTCATTGAGTCACTGTACGGGACACTACTACGCTCCATTGAAACACAAACCATTCATGCAAACTCAGCCAGGGAGAACAACACACTTTTAGATTAACTAGGTCACAAGGAAGGTTACAGGGTAGAAGCCGAAAAGTCTAAAAGTCAAAAAGGCCCGTCTGACCCCTAAGACTTGCCCGGACACTGTTAAAGCGGCAGTACCGGATATTTTTACTTGAGCATAAAAACTATTTAGACAATAGTCCAGCATAACAGAAGTCATCTGAGAAAAATGTGAGATTCTCAGGCTCTCTGTGGGTTGTATTATAAGGATTTTGGTTTTAACCTATCACAGGCTTTCACAGGACAGAGTGCTCTGATTGGTCAATATATCCATTATCTATCCAGAACTAGTATTTATCAGGAATAATGTGAGGGAACTGATGTTTTTATTTCAATATGCATTAGTCACAGCTTATTCACAAATATTTGAGTTTTTTCACTCGAAGAATTAAAAGCCAACTCCAGACCACTGCTTTTATTTTGATACTTCTTGGTTTGTGTGAGACCGTGCTAGAGGAAAGGGAAGGAGAGGAAGAGTCAGGTACTGCTACTTTAAAGGACTGCACACTGACCTGCAGTCTAGTGTCCTCATTTTTAAAGACTGCCCTACCCGTGATGACCCCTGGCGACCTCTAGGGGGTCAAAGGCCAAGTAACAATCAATGACTAGACTGTGGTAGGTAAAGTACAGATGACATCAGACTGAAGGATCCTAAAAGTGCAACCTTAAAAATGGTCACTGTGCTGGCTCCACAGTTTTCCCATATATGAGCTATATAATTTTGATAGTTTAGAGTCCTGTGTTCCAATATAGATTATATTTCGTGTTAATGGGGGCATATTTTTAACTACTGCTTACTCTTTGCTCAGGTTAGATTAGGTGTATGTCCTTTTTTCTGTCCCTCTCAAGTCTCGTTCTGTCAAAACCTTATCATTTCAGAATCCTGCAGCCTGATAAAGAACTATAAAAAGTACCACAAAAACACAAAACAAACATGATGTAAAACAAAAACACATCTTGGTGGAGGTGTGGTTACCTTACCTGTGTTCCTGATTGGCCCGCCTTTTGTAGCTGAAGGGAATGGGTTTGACAAGAGAATGAAGGATAACTAGCAATGTGTGCAAAGCCCTGAAAAAAGCCCCTTTTCTTCATTAAGCAACAGCCCATCTACAGTGCACCACAGTGGCTTCACAGTCACTTCATCAACCAAAGACAATGAGATCATTTAGCATGGGCATTCACAATTTTGTTTCTTTTAAACAAATACATTAATTGTGGCAAGATTATGTAAAGGCACTGTGGTTCGAGCATACATGTTGCCTAATTACATTGTGTATAATTGAAAACAGTGAAAGCAATAACTATCAAAGCCAAATTACCTGCTTTTAAGCAAGATGTCAATCCCAACAGTGGCCGTGAGAGAAAAACAGAGGACATCAGAGAAATGTGAATAGCTGTCTTACTTAGTTTTTTTCATTACAGTTTTTCAGATTTTACAATGAATTTCCAACTGCTGCCTTTCTAAAAGATTTAACTGAAGTGAGCTTGCCCAAAATCACAGTCATCACAAAGAAAGAGAACTCACTGGACCATTCTTCTGGCAATAACAAGGCATTTTTGTCCAGAGAAGTGAAGAAGAACAGTTTTTGAACCCAGTAACCTATATCACAGTCAAAGGCTCACTGATATGCTGCCATGTGTTTTGCTGATAACACAGTATGGTACTAAATGTTATGCAGTCTGCAGAACTGAAATCATGTTAGTAAGCCGGGGATAATAAAGTCTAGCTATGTTAGTACACTGAGCTATACTATAAGGGGTCTCTTCTGAGCTATACTATAAGGGGTCTCTTACCGCGGTGCACATTGTGTAGCCCACACCGAAGTCAAAGCGACACTGTTCATTCATTGAGTAGTGCAAACCAGGAAGTTGTGGCAGAGACGGCCAGTTATGGTCGAAGGGGTCGTCACGGAGACAGTCGTAAGAGCTGAGGAAAGAAGTGAAAAAAGAAGTGAAAAAACTACAAAGGGCCAACTAGGGGCCTTAGGTGGGTTACACCCTGGACAGTGACATGAGAGTCACAGAGCTAACAGAGCAATGACAACATTTACTCTCACACCATTTAGCGTCACCAATTCTCAGTCAGCGTCAGAGTACACGGAGATAACCTACAGTGACACACACTGTAGGTTCTCTCCGTGTACTCTGACTTTGTTCAACTATACAAAGACATAGAGAGGAGAATTGGAGAATTGGACAACCACACTCAGAGAGTTTATAATCTGCCAGCCTGTTGATCTGTATTTACACAATAATTACATTACACATTCACCAGTACCTGTACATTCATTTTGAAGTTATCTGAAATCTGCAAAATATAACTTCTTTGGCAAGGGTAAAATATTTCCAACTCCAAAAGTATCTACTGTATTTCAAATAACTTGCATTCGATGTTTTTGTGACTCACTGAAGGTAGCGCCCCAGCTCCTGCATGCTACATCTGGACCAGTGAAATCTGTGGAAGGCGGCTTGCACCAGCGGCGCCATGATGCTGCCCATGTGCACCTCGTCTCCACAGCGGTTCCCCTGGCCATCGTGCTCCATCCCGAGTCTGCGAACAGCCAGACAGAGTGGGGTTAGGTGGGAGGTAGAGGAGAGGAAGATCAGTGCAGACATATTGAGAACGTGTGGGTGGAGAATGAGAGTAAGGAACAAAGAAAGTGGGGGCCGTGGCAATTTTCTCATCAGATCTTGTCTACAGTAAGGTGACCAATTGAACAAAACAGTAACACATCAATTGTGGAGGCTACTTTGTTGTATGTTGGTATAGTCAGAGAGACTACAGAAAGACTAGTAAGCAGAGCACTTACACATGTCCAGTCTCGTGCGCCACCACAAAGGCAGAGGAGAAACCGTCCTCATGGTTCAAAGTGCAGCTCCTCACGGGATGGCACATGCCTGTCACTGGGGCGTAACCTGAGACATCAACAAAAAACATAGTAGTTTTATTGTAATAGTTATGTTATTTGCAGGCCGTGTGTATTTCCATCTAACCCTAACCTGTGGCCCATTACCTGTGGCCCGTTACCTGTGCGTAGGCCAGTCTCTAACTCCCTATGTGCTTGTCTGTTCCGTACTGGCCTTAATTGTGGAGCTGTAGCTGACCCTGACCCATCTATTGATTTTGAGCTGCTGAAGGCTGAGCCCAAGGGCAGCTGAAGGGCTTCTGGATCTGCCTGGCCACTGCCTTTAGAGGCCTGTCCCCTGGGCCCGCCTGTTAGCCTGCACTCTGCTGCACAGAGAAACCACCAACCACCAAAGCCACAGTGCACCGTGCACTCTGAGGCAGGAGGAAAGAATGTCTGTTTGTAGGCCAGTTTATGCCCTTATGTGTGTTTTCTATAAAGGCAACAGTCGCAATTATGTATATAGATGTTGTACTTATAGTAATGTAAAGTTTTTATCCCAACTGATTACTGTACAACGGTATAATGTGTTTTATTTGATGCATATGGGATTATTTTGTAAAAAGTTAAAAATATATAGTGTGAGATTTGTATGTTGTTCCATCCAAAATCTATGTTTGTGTTGCACTTTTACCTTGCATGCCGGTGGGACCAAACTCTTGTCTTGTGAGAAATATTGCGTGGTCATGGTACTCTGCGTCTCCTGTGTCCTGCTTCTGCTGCAGAAATGCCCATCGACACACATTCTCCAGACTCTGTGACGGGTTTCCCAGCTCAATTAAGCTCATTGACTGCAAAAAGATGCACACAAATGAAAATAATATCAATTTGTGTACACATCTAACAGTGAGAACCACCAGTGTCTCTTCATCACTTGAGTTACAACTCTCTACTCATCCCTGTAGGGGGCAGTGTCACAGTGTGGGACGTCAACAGCAGAGCCCATCCAAACTGCTGAGGTGTACAACGTGCATAAGAAGTGATACAAATTCACAAAATAATGCATTTCAACAACTATAATCTCCCTGATTTAAATAATGAACATGAGAAACAACAGCATGCTTCTCTTGTACTGAGCTATGCGCTACTACTCCCAAACATGTCCAATTAGAGAGCATTTACTTTTGATTAAATGCATAATACATCACGATGCCTGGATAGTCCTTCCTTTCACCTTCACTTGGCCACTGTGAGCTTGTTATCAGACCAACATACTTCTCTCTGCTGAGTCTTGTGCAAATCTTTCAGTTTCTCAGTTTCTTGTTTTTTCCCGCTATTCTCTACCATTCTCTTACTGTTTTCACACATGCATTGCTTGAACCAAACAGCTAGAATTGTGTGTCGTTCGCTGCAGCAAAGACATATGGCCTGACTCTGCACACATGATGGAGTGCGAAGCCGGTACAAAAGCCCCTTTAGGCATACAGTCCTCTCCATGTGTGGAGGTAAGCTTGTGCATCAGGTGATTTCTGCATAATATATTTTTTATGATTGGCTAAAAAGGCTCCTAATATAAATATGTTTTTCTATTGATTTTATTTTATTGCCAAGTGTGTGTGTGTGCTTGCATTCAGGGTCACATAGCCAATCTGCAGGCTGTCTGGGTGCAGCTCGGTTGCCACGGTAATTGGGGATGATGGACAGCGCAAGCTTTGCCTGAGCTGCATTGGGGCTGGCCCAGAATGACCAATGTAGAAGTGAGTGCGTATCAATGCTCCGGTGGGGACCGTTGGGCATTGAGAGGAAGAAAGATAAGGCTAAAGCAGCATAAATTGTGTCACAGTGCTCCTATCTGACTATAAAACTATATCTGAATCTTTTCTTTGGGGCAGTCCCTGTGTATTTCCGCTGACAGATTACTTTCACTCACATCCGCACTGAAAGATTGAGTTACAATCGAGAATAAAAGAATGCTATCCCTGTGTGTTTATGAATGAGGAAGGGCCATCATTGATTGTTTATCTTTGCCTGGACTTCCCATGATTCACTGCTGCAGCCGACTGGGAGGGAAGGCTGATTGCATAACGGACAGGAGAGTTTCAGTGCGCTTTGGTGCTGAACTGTGAAGGCGTGCGACTTGAAAACACTCCCCCGGGACGGTGCATGCTTTTAGTTCCTCTTTTTTGCTCAGTCCACTGGAATAACAGGCCCGGGGCATCAGTGCGTGTTGATGAGCGCACGCTTGTGTTTTTTGTGTGTTTGTTTATGTGTGCGTGTGTATCCCCCACTCCTGTGCTTACTGTAGAAACTTAAAGCAGTAAAGTTCGTGCTGAGATGGGGTGTCCACTCTCCAAGAACTGCTCTTACCTTGCCGTAGCCCAGCATGATGATCCGCACCAGAACTACGTTGATTTTTGCTCCAAGAGACTGGTCGTGGTAGATCTCATTTACCTTGATGTACACAAAGAATAGTGTTACTGTGGAGGAAACATAAATCCACAAAATATAAGCACACAAATTCATTACAATTCTTCCTAGTAATATTGACTGTAAAAAGGAAAAAGGCAAACATTCCTGGAGACAGTGATCTAGATCCATAACTACAACAATCCAACATTTGCCACCTTTTATGAAAGTCTCATGAACTTCTCAGTAACATTTTGAGTAGGGATGCACATCGGTATATACTGATATAAAGGTTGACTTCTTTCAGGATCGGCCTTGATGTCAAACTGTTGTGTAAAAACAATAACATTTAATATATATATAACCTGTGGTGGATTAATACGTTTTTCCCTTTTACATACAACATAGGAAACACATCAATATCATCAATGAAATATCAGTATTGGCATCAGTATAAGCCTAGAATTTACATATCGGTCCTATATGAGCCCATACTGTCCTTTCCTAAACATGAAAATTCCCCTGTAACGTTTTGAGTTATGTTTCTAGCAGACAAACAAACCAACAATTGCACTACCAATGTTAACTCCATAGTAAGTGTAACAGAACAGTCATTGTTAGCAGTTTGAATAAAAAATGTCCTTTAACTTTTTAGTTTCATGATCTTGCCACAAACATGTATGTATTACTGCAACGTCATTATTGCAATAGAGACTTGAAAAGGCAGATTAGAAAGTTCAGTTACAAAGTGTGCCCTATAAGAGCTATATAAAGGAAATGGTAATTGTAAGGCTTGTTCTACTGAAACAAAGCTATAAATATAGTCAATTATAGTTAGTATGAATTGTGTTATGTCTTGTGTTAGAGACCACTTCTGGGCTGGACATTGGGACGACTGTCAGATGAGCCTGGGCCTAAAATAAAGAGTGCCTGAACTCAGCTTCCCAAAGAGTGCAGATGGGTTGGATATGAGCAGAGAAAAACACTAAGAAGAGAATGACTTAATGCAAGGAAACAAGGTAATTTATGACACAGGAGACGCAGAGTGCACCGTAGCCTCCACGAGACACAGCCATAGACACAAAGGCAAGTGTATTGGGAGAAAGAACGGCTAAATTGGCGCCGGAGTCGAGGGCTGCTGTCCTCAGTGGCTGTATGTGGAGCTTAATGAGGCAAAGGGATGTAAAAACAGACAGTCATAATGAGATAGCTGATGGACACACTGTGCACAAAAACACACACACACCCACGCACACACGCACAACACACACACACAATGAGGGGGACAGCAAATGTAAATGTGTGAATAATTCTGCCCTATGTGACGAGAAGTTGGAAATTCCATCAACCTTTTAGGAAAAATCAAGACCAAATTCCAAACTACAGAGTGTCATAACAATATTGCCAGTGTATATCCAGGGGCATTTTAATTAAACAGAAACTAGAAGCAGAGAGAACAGACCTCCACCAAGGCACTGGCTCTACATTGCAATAGTAAAGAAATAGTGCCTATATCCACTGATAAACACATTCCTTGCATCACACATTGGTAAATTATCTATTCAAATACAATTATATTTGTATGAATCAGGGAAAAAGTGTATTTGTTACTTTTTTAAACCCCTGTGGCTAAAAGAAAATCCTGGAGCCTGACAGGGATCTGGATCCAGGACTTGGCGTTATTACCATTTACCATTTATTTACATTTACCATTGACTGCCCAATCCAGTTATTTCATTTAAAGTTAATCAATTTCCCATCTGTATTTTTTATATTTCTCCATTACTTTTTGAGTAAAAAAATGTATGTCAACATCAGTCAAAACTGCATTACTGGTTTTGATAGGAGCAGAAAGTTATGCCTGGAAATAAAATATGTGGTTTGACTGGTTTTCCATAAATGACAAATAATTCAATGAATGCAGACTGAAAAGCTATCACACCAGCTACAGTCGTTGGCCTTCAGTTATCACACAGTAGTAATGTGTTCATTTCATTGTTATTTTAGTCAGGTTTCAGGTTTCAGTTTATTTGTCATATGCACATTCAACACAGGGTCAGAAAATGCAATGAAATGCTTTGGATCGGAAGAACCGTTAGACTCGCTAAGATAGTCATGAAGTACTAGTAGCATGCAATAACAGTACATGATAAAAAAGTGTGCAAAGAAGAGAAAAGTAACAATATAATAAATAAAAAAAGTAATAGTAGTAATAGTAATAATATAATAAAAAAGTACAATAATAAAAAGAGAAAAATACAAAGGTGCAGGTAGAATTTAAATAAGGTGTAAGTAGAGTATTTCACAGGTGGTAAAATACTTGAATTTTGTATGTATTTGTTTGTTTGTATTTGTTTTTTTCACATTTGTGTAAACAGCAAATTATTTAATTATACACGTTGACATTAACTCACTAAATCTTGCAAAATCCTATGGCAAGCGAGCACCTTTTCTCTTTATCTTGTATTACAGCTAGGCCTCTGCAGTCTTGTCAATCAGAGGGGGGCTTGAAAAAGAGCTAAAGTTACATTGAGCTGCTTTTAAGGGAATTTCTTTCAACTAAACTTTGTTGTGTTTTGTCGTTCTTGTTCTCGGTAGCTATGGATGCCCCGCTGAACCTGACGGCCAGTGAAGTGAACCATCGCAGCGCTCTCATCTCCTGGCAACCACCGATCGCTGAAATCGACAACTACATGCTCACGTACAAGTCCGCTGATGGCAGCCGCAAAGTACGTATAAAATACCATAGTATATCGATGCATCATTGTCTATGGACTGAACATCTTGATATCTTAAATGTAGTCTACATTTACTTTAATTTAGAAATCTGGTACCAGCCAGAAAGCTAGAAAATGAAGATAAGAGTTCAAAATAGTTAAGGTGTAATTATTTGTTGAACATCTTGTACTGAAACTTTTTTGTAAAGTAGAAAATGTCCTCACTTGAATCCCCTAATTATACGAGAGCTGAACAGTGCCAAAGGAAAGAGAAGCAATGCCAAATGAAAACTTTATGACAATCCTTTCAAAGAGCTAATTTTATATTTCAATCACACAGTCCCTAAATATAAAAGACTATACACCAGCAGCACACAAAGACATGACCTGTCCAGTATCACATGAATATGACTCTGTAACAATACTGTTTATTCTTAAATCAAACTTCCGTCTTAGTAATAGTAAGAACTGGTAAAAGGAACGCATTTTACCTGTTAATGAATGCACTGCATTTCTCACGATGCCAAAGACTTGAATCACTGTCCCCTGCACTGGCCTTTGTAGTAGAGGCTGACTGTGACTGTGGCTCATTATAACATCAGCAGCAATAATACTTAATCCTCTAATTCACTGCCACAGTATGTGCCTGACCATCGGGTGTCACTCATGTGCAAAGATTGCCACATTTATCATTCTCATAGTTCAGCAGCTTTGATTACAAATCAATACATCAGCCTTGTAAAATATTTACTGTTTCATAACACAATTTTATTATAACCGCAGTCAAGCGGTCTGTATGCTGTGTCATGCATGACGCCCTGAATACCACACATAATGTTCTGACATTTGCAGCCAAATCAATACAATGGAGAGGGATTTTATTTCTATCAGTCCACTAAATGGTTTATCTGGGTTAAATGTTTTTCCTTTTACATAATAATTTGCAGGGCAGTTCTTTGTGTTATTCCCATCGAGAATGTTTTACCTGTTGCGGGTTGGTTTGTGGATTTTGCTAGATTTTTAACTAAGTAAAGAAATGACTGTTTTTGATGTTTAATTTTTTATTTGATTTTATTATTTATTTACAGGGGCCATGTACAAATACATTAATCTCATAAGAGAAAATATGATTTGGACCAGATTTAGCTAAAGCTATTCCATCTGCAGTCCCAGGGCAAGTGTGACCTACAATACAAAATTACCATTAGCTCAAATACTTATTACTGTATGTCATATTCGACATCAAAGACAATCCCTAAATACATTACTTAGCCTAGAATACATGATATATAAAATATGAAGTACAAATCATATACTTGATATAATTACTATCATTATTATTTCTTTGTATGCAGGAGTTCTGGAAATTCCAAATTTTTGTATTGTGTGCCACATATTAAATGAGATTTTAAATTAAATATATCTAAAAATAGCCAGCACACTATTTTTTTTTCAGAATTTTAAACCTCCCAGTCTCCTCAGCCCCCTGTTCTACCCCTTCATTTAATATAGTTCAACAACATATGAGTCATACCGCTTGTGCATAGGGTAAAAATTGTTCACTGTCGACTGAAATTGAAGTGCTCCTTGTAAGAATTCCTTTCGTTTTTGTATTTGTTAAGTCTGCTTTAAATGTATGGCAACATTGGTCTGTAGCCAGCTCTTCATCTCAATGAGATAATGGGCTTTTATCATCTACACAAAACACTTTAGCCATAGAATGTACTTCTTATCTGATTAACCGTGATGAACCATTTGTAAATGTAAGCTGTGCGCGTGCCTGGAATGATAATGTCGCCTATTCATACTAACAGGGACAATTACGGTACTTCAAACATACATTAGCCACACAGTGAATAGTCAGTGTATAGGTCGGTAATATGCATTGATAAAAGTTGTCTATCTGGAAGTAAAAATCTTATGTTGACCCCGGAAACACAATGGGAATATGGTTGCAATCTTGGAGATACCGAGACACAATTCACCAGCTGCTTCCCTGCATAATTCACATGGACACATTGCTTGGGACCTTTTTTCCCATCGGTCTGAATATTTCGTCCCACTAGGTCATATTTGATGTGTATTGAGGCCAAATATATTTATGTGCTCTCATTCACAAACGCAGACAAGGTCAAGTTTCCTTTTGATCAGCTTGAGAATCTCCTCAGCATTGAAGGCTTAGAAAAGTTGTCTTGCTCTGTGAAGTTGAGATCGGTGAAAAAACAGTGTTACATTTCTGTCCAAATAGAAATGATGTGATTATTTAGCAGCTCTTTAGCCAAGCTTTCAGACTGGTCTCTTTTATCTTCTGATTTGTGTCTGCTCCTCAGCCGCCCACTCGCCACCTCGCTACCTCCTTTATCAGGCGCTTGATCGTCCAAAGCCTTAGTCAATGTTCAAATCTCAAGGAGTCCCATCTTTTTTCATGACAACACAGTTTATTATGTTTATTTATAGGATTTAAAATGTTTGATGAAAATAAATACTAATAATAATAACAAAATGGTATGTTATATAATAATGGCAGCTAACATACATTTATTTACACAGCTTAGTAAATAAATGTATGGGACCAACTTTAAAACATGAATCTCACTTTGCATCAGGGACTTAAATGTATGATTTCACACAGTGTCTTCACATACTGTGTGAGTTCCCAAATGTCAACATTTTCAAAATAACTCACACAGACCGGTTCAAGTTCAGGTTCCCGAAGAGCTATCCGAGGTGCTGTAATTTTTCAGTCAAATATTTTTGCAGTGTCTTATGAGAATGATATGAAATGCTTTGGGTATTAGTTCTATCCTGGAGACACATACAGTTAAATGTCACCACTTCATAATATGGATTTGTTTTGCCTTTTTCTCAGGAGCTGATCCTGGATTCGGAGGACACTTGGATCCGCCTGGAGGTCCTGGCTGAGACTACAGAGTACACTGTGAAGCTCCAGGCTGCCAGGGGACTAGATACAAGCGCTGTAGTGTCCACTACCTTCACCACAGGTACAATAAACACATATTTACACACTTACAATGATAAATGAATCCTAATGCAGTGGCTCCTTAGCATTTTCCCTTGAAGGTGCATAATGACATATCTCTAAAGCCAGGCACGATTTGTACATCCGCTCCCTGAGGACAGCTGAGAGAGACTTCCATTAAGCCGCAGCTGCAGGGTGGCACTTACTAAACAATGTGCTTGAATCTTTAATGTCTTCTGTTTGTGTTTTGTCAAACAAGAGTTAGAGGCGGCTTTAGAAAGTCGCTAATCATGGGGAAGTAACATAAACATGCCGAATGTCACCACAATCCATTCATTTAGCCTAATAGCAAAAGCAACAGCAGGATTTGTGCTAAAAGTTTCTGTCTGTTTGAGCGTTGATGCCAAGCTAAGAAATATTAATTTGGGTTTGACTGCAAAGCAAAATGTAAAGTCATTGTTTCTGTTGTACTGTTTATTCATATGTCATTTGATCTTTGGTCTTTCCTTGAGGTCTCTTGTCTGGCAGCTCTGATCCTATATAATCCCTATACCTTACACCACTATACTCTTATGGACAATCTTGATATGGCCTGTTAAAACTATATCTCCACAACATAAACTGTCCCTCTGATGTACTCATTCCGGAATAGTCTATCATCATGACTACCAAAGAGGACCACAACATATTAAGCCGTGCTACCTCAGCTCTGCCAAGACCATAGTGCTGCTGTCTCTAAACCATACATACTATATTCATATATCTGCAGTAAATCCACGGTCTTGGTGCATTCACTTTCCTCATATCAGAGCGTTTATGCCTCTGACAGCTTCTAGCACTACTTAAAAGGACTAACGACAACATTAGGCATAGCTTTGAAGGGTGATCAGTAGATACTTTGGGAATTTGAACGCGCAACAGTCCAGAGTTTGCTGCTTGAAGTCCACACACTTTTGAAAGGCCCTGGTGAATAGCAGGAACAATCTACTCAAAGCACGTTCTGTCAACATTTCTCATTCTCTTCTCACCAGGGAGCCGCTTGTTTGCAACACCTCAGAACTGTGCCCAACACCTGCTCAATGGAGAGACTCTGAGCGGCATTTATACCATCTATATCAACAGAGACCCCAGCCAAGGCGTGCAAGTGTACTGTGACATGACCACGGATGATGGAGGATGGATTGTAAGTAATTTGAAGCTGCAGCACCTGATTTTGTGAAACTGTGCTCCTCTTCCTCTCCCTCCATCACACAAAGCAGGAAGTAAGACAATAACAGCGGGTTGAATTTGGCTTTCAATGCTCTAATCTAAAACATTAAAATAGCAGTGAATAAGCTGTGAATTTTGAGATGAAACATCACCCCCTTCAGGCAATTCCTGGATGTATTGATCCATCAGGTCTGTCCAGTAGAAGCGTGTGATTGAATATTGCCCCAAGCTTTTAACAAGGCCATTAAAAATATTCTAGTACCTGTTAGTTCAGGTTTGAATGATGTATGCATTTTTTAATCAAGAAGTATATCAACCAGTCAGAATTGGGTAAGGCTTACCCCAATTGGTCAGATGAAACCTGCTTGAATAAGACTGGTTACAGATCAATATCCATTTGGTCATAAAGTCTCTCGTGACTTTACAATACTGCATTTTATTTTTGAAACTTCTGGCACGAAATCACAAAAACAAATTGCCAAAACAGAATTCACATTTACATTTCACAATTTAACTTCATAAACCCAGCTACTGGCACCAAAGTTTCAAACTGAATACAGAAATAGAAAGCATTTCTGAGTAAATAGTACACAATAAAAATAATATTTACTGTGTTGATCTGTCTTTAGGTATTTCAGCGCAGACAAAATGGACTGACCGACTTCTCTCGGAAGTGGAATGACTACCGCGCTGGCTTTGGAAATCTGGAGGATGAGTTTTGGCTTGGTAATATATTCTTTTTATATCATTACTCTGAAGTGTAGACTGCCATTTCAGTGACTAATTAAAATAGCATCAACAAATCACTTTCTGCTGATTTCACAGACCCATAACTAGAAATATTTACCGTTTATGAAAATCTAGGCAATTAATCCCATTTATTTCATTCCACCAATATATAGCAGTCTTCAGCATTTTACAGTTTGAGTGGTGTATAGAGCTGCCACCTGCCTCCCATTTTGTTCAGTCTATGTCACTATTTTGTAAAGACTGAATGATGCTATTTTTTATCCATACACCATGAATATGACTCACGTGGATTTACCAGGTACAATCAATAGAAGGTCAGCCCCTTACACTTGGTTTTTGGTGATATATTTCTTTTTTATGGGGAGGAATACATGGTGCCAGTATTTTAGCAACACAGTTTATTATTTCATTATTTATTTATCTCAGTTTCTCTTGTGAGATCATTATTAGAAATCTAAACACTCAAACCATATGTGTATAGTATTGGGTACAAAACGATACACCTACTATTTCTTGATTAAGATGCTGTTCAAACCTCTCTCTTTGCTCATTTCATTCTTCACATCTTGACTTCACAAAGTCTCTCTGATTCATTCATTACTGGTTTGTGTGAAAGCTCATCTTGGCCGTAATTGTTTTTAGCGTCGCTCTCATTTCAAAAACAAAACACAACAGTGGATTTGATGGACTGCTGCAAACTCTTTCTTCTCCATATCTCATTATGACACAATAATTATATTCATTAGAAAAATGTGCAAATGAGTCATGTTTTTTCATGTGTGCCTGTTTATTATTGTTTGGTGCCGATGATTAAAGGGAAATGTTACATGAATATTTCATAACATAAATTAGGATGCAGAAAAAAGGATTTTGAACTTCTTGATTTAGAGAAATTAAATAATACTGCAGGAGCATTTGATAGCATGGCATTATCTGGACATCGCTCAGTGACTGGGCAGGTAGGGGTTGGTAGTTCAATGCTTTGGTAAAGTGTTACTGTTTATAGCTATCGACAGTGTTCTTTTGGGTCTATTTCACCAAAAAAAGAAATTACAGAATCTAATTTTTACTGCAGGATTTCTTTGAATCTGCTTCCGTTTGGTGCTTGTGAACATTGATTGCCATTTGTCATCAAGGTTGAAATACAGAGAAAGTAGCTAATATAGCGCTGATTACACAGACAGTGTAGAAAACAGAGGCATGGATCAGAACTTGTATTTTGCCGAAATGCAGCTAAGTAAAACTATGTATATATTTAACTACACACTGTTCTTTATTGAGTGTCGTGACACCATGTAAACGTTACCTACTTATGTAACAATAATGAATTGCAAAATGAATCTGACCTTTACTGGTAAGATATAAACAACAAAATGCACTTGAGGCACATTCTTAAAAGGACCTTGACTTGGACTTCCTTCTTGTAGCTTTTGATTAGACTGTATAATATAATATAATATAATATAATATAATATAAAGTCCTCAGAACACTTGAGGTAACAAAATTTCCTCTTGACCTTGTTGTACTTGAGCCCTAATCCACTCCACACCAGGCCACCTCTATCTCCAGGGTCTAACTCCTCTTACGGGATGCCTGTTGGGCCGCATCTCTCCTCCTTTTTGCAGTTTTTTTTTTACTGTACTTTCAGCTTAAAAGCAGTAATATAATGTAACCTCGGGGTGTGAAGCATAAAGGCAACTGGGCGGCAGTGGCGCAGTGGGTAGTGGGTAGGCGCTCGCCCTTCAACCAGAGGGTTGGTGGTTCGAGCCCCCGTCCGAGCGCATACTGTCGTTGTGTCCCTGGGCAAGACACTTAACCCACATTGCCTATGAATGAATGTG
>JAVQKC010034456.1:0-12013 GCA_036025475.1 Philypnodon macrostomus
GCACGTATGGGCAGACGTACGGGGCAGACGTACGGGGCAGACGTACGGGGCAGACGTACGGGGCCGTTTTCGCCGATATACACCTTGCTGTCGGGGACGACAGCACAGGCCTAGTTTAATCCTACATACAGCGTTAAAGGGGTTCACATCGTAAATTATTTTTGAATAAATGATTTTTATTGGATGCCACATTGCATTCATTCAGTCTTAATTTCCTTGTTGCTTCAAGATATGTGTCAATCAAACACCTGAGCTAGGTAGTTACAATCTCAAGTAACTTTTAAATGAATTGTACTTGATTATTCACCATACCAATTTAGTATCAATACGATTACTTCTGTAGATCTTTTTATGTTTAGAAAAGCTGAGAATATTTAGAAGAATGTTTATTTATTTATTAATAATTTGGAGAAAAAAATATTTTAGCTACCAAGTCCATTCTGCCTCTGCTGTCTGGTGTACGACAGTGGTTTTTAAATGGCTAGTGTATGTGTATCTGTTATGAATATGCCACATGTGTTGTAACAGCTAATGTAAAGAAATGACTTTCTATTTTAACATAAACAGAAAGTCCTGACTGTTTTCTTCTCCTGCTCCCTCACAGACCCTACATTTGTCCATGTGCACCTTATCCCGGACAGCGCCGAAAGAAATGATGACAAGCTTTATTTCTTCTTCCGTGAGAAGTCTGCAGAGATGGGCCAGAGTCCGGTGACCCAGTCGCGTATTGGCCGCATCTGCCTGGTGTGTACATAGCCGGGACACTATTTGTTTTGGGGTGTAAATATTAAAGCAGGAGTTGAACCTCCTCAGACAAGCCACTGCTGAGCTTGAATGTTTATGAGCTAGTGTTTGGCTAACGCTGACGTGCTGGAATCCACATGTGTCTTTAACCTTCCTGTCTTCAATGCAGCCTTCTGTCTGAGAGATTTCACCTTTGGCCTCTGACCCTGTGATCTGCTGACCTCTTCTCACTTGTAGACCAAATTATTTGAGGCATTCTCTACAATAGAATCAATGGTGTACAATATTACAAAAATGTGCTATATGGTGTAACTATGTTGACTGTTGCAATATTTGATTTCATTTTTGACGTGGTTGTTTCAAAGTATTAGTAGTTAGATCTAAATATATAATAGTTACTTGCACAGCTCTATGTACTTTTGTTAAAATACACAGCTTCTCTGCTCAGCTGTTCACCATTGTATGTGTTTGTGTGTGGTATTCTGGAGCTGACCCCATACACAAACATTGGCCTCCTCTCTGCGGACTTCAATGTGGACCTCCAGAGACCCTGTCCTGTCACTCCTATCCCTGCTACACATCTGGATGCTCTTACCCACATTCTCTGCACAGAAATGCACTCAGCTGTACTGTATAAATTACATGGGAAATTATGAAAATATCTCCAACAGTGAAATGTAAAAAGTGCATGTTATGATGTAGCGAGTTTAGGACCATCAAGTCGAGCAGGGATCTTTGAGAGCATCTACATAATACTTTCCAATTATGTTAGTATATACCACATATTGGGAAAATGGCTGCTTTTGTCAGTCAGTCCCTCACTGACAAAACCAGCTGTGAAAATGTATCTTGACCAGCCCCATGTCACTAATGATGACGTATTACTAGTATTTCCTCTAGGAGAGACACTGGCGGCAACTCTTTTGTATTGCAATATCTCTTTGGTGAGAGATGGATAGGTCTGTACAATCACATCCTTATAGCTTCCTGACTTTATAATCCATACAGTGAGCTATATGTTTGTGTGTGGGAGGAAACACCTGTTTGGTTCAAGCATGTATACGTGACTAAATGATTAAAAATATATTTATTTACTTTTTATTTTTTTTTACAGAATGACGATGGAGGCCACTGCTGTCTGGTGAACAAGTGGAGCACCTTCTTAAAGGCCAGGCTCATCTGCTCAGTTCCAGGCGCTGACGGCATGGAGACACACTTTGATGAGCTCAGTAAGTATAATGTAGCTTACTAATGCATCTAAACCCATTTTTTATGAGTCACATTAAGCACATCCTTTCTGCTGATTTGAGAAAAGGCTAGTCACTATAGAGAATTGTCTAAATTTTGTCTTCTATCTTCTGCCATGACCCTTCAGACAGTGCTGTCCAAAGCAGGATACGTCCTCCTCCTCTAAACATCATAAACTAGGTCCTATTAAAGTCATTGGAATCACACACACAGAAACAATCATTTCCATTCCTGATGTTTTAGACAAAAGGGAGCCGAGGGTGGATAGAGCAGATCACTGAGTTGGAATGTCTGTAAGATTAAATCAAGTCTAAACTGAGATTGAAAAAGGTCTAAAGAGGAACTATAACCACAAGTAAACAAGGGCTAAACTGTGTCCAAACCAGGATTTAACAAAGTCTAAAGCCAGTCTAAACCAGGAAAGAAACCTGCACTGGGGTCAGTGATCACGACCGTATGCCACTTCTGTCAAGTCTTTTATTTTGCTGCTCGCTAAAGCACAACATTCTGGACAGTCGTGATGCGGTTGGCACTGAATCTTCAGGATATTGCTGGGATTGGGCTTTGGCAGTGCAGTGGTGCATAACAGTAAATGACCAAGGACAGCTCTGACAGTTTAGGCAGGACTCCTAGAGGGGATAGTAAACTGGAAGTGACCAGGTTGCATGATCATTAAGCCACATTGACTGTATGTGAGTGTTTGTAAAGTTTTGAGCATGCAGTCTGATTCTAAAATCAGATAAATCTTTGGTCTCGGGATATGTTGAGCCTAAGTTAGCTCAGGTCACATATATATCTTAAAAAAACAAATAATGTCTCTGTTCTACATTATATGTTCAATAACATGATTAGGAGACTTCATTGCAGCAACTGTACAGTCTCACATCCAGTCAAGAGTCAATGTAATATCTCCGTATATGAAAGTATGTAGACTACAAATGTAAAACATACTATATAGAACAAAATGCAGACATTAGCCTGGCCAGTCTAGTGAGACCTATCAAGCTGAAAATATTTTGGAAGTAGAGATTCTGGGTTTTATTTCTGGGCAACATGCAAGAATAAATCCTGCCCAGATCTAAGTCATCACTGTTCTGTCCAGACAACTTTTATGGCAAATCAACTTTTCTTATGTTTTCCCAAAGCCATTATCCATGGAACTATTTCAGTGCATTTCTTTTTGCTGCATCAACCCATTTACAACATCCATACTAAGCTTTGGGTGTAGCATGTTTGTCGATGAGTTTGACTTTAGAGTACCTTACAAAAGATGAAGAATGATGTGCTAGTCTAGTGTTTGCTTTATCCAGAAATGAGCTCACGGCTGTATGTAGTCCGTGGGGAGAGGTCGGCCTAGAGGACTATAGACCGTCCACTTGGCTCCATGTATCATTCTGTCTGTACAGTATCCTGACAGGATAATTCCTCATGCTAGTCTATATGGGACAACATGCATATATCTGAATGCCTCTTGCTCTGTCTGGATCCCTCACACATACATGGAATAGTCATATTTTTAGCTCTTCCCCAATGCCCCGCACTTGTTGACTTTTCACAGCACAATCATATCCCTCGCCAGTACCTGAAGTCCTCCACTATATGTGCAATGTCCTTGTCCTACACTCAAAAGAGAAGAGTTGAACCTACTTTAGTTAGTTTTTAACCAGCAAAACCCAATTGCATTTTTTCATCTACGTTGGTAAACATAACTGATAAGAAGCTAGATTATATGTTTATACTTAAACAACAATTGAACTTTAGCTTCACACATTTAGCCAGTAATATGCAACTATCAACATTTCTTACTCCTTTTTACATTGACAAAAATAAAGGGAGTTCAAATAAAGTAAGATTTGTACTTACCTAAATTAGCAAGCCACTGGACCATCCAAATCAGCCAATGCATATGCAAGTGTCTCCTGTGACACAAATGGAGAGCAAGGAGGATGAGGAATTATATTTTATCTGCCATAGTATTGTTCCGTTTTAAACGCATACCTGAATCAGGCTTGTGTAATGTCAAAGGTAACAGCGGTGATTTAGAGAGCTCCAGAAGTGTGGATTATGCAGTTCTCCATTGGGACTGTCGAGGCATTTCTTTTCACTCAAAGCTGAAGACGTGAAGGTTAGACACAGGAAGAGTCCCCACACGTCATGTTTAAATTTCCCTGTCTCCACAAGAATAGTCTCCGGTGGCACAGCATATATGTTTCCCCAGTCTGGATATAATCAAATATAATCATATAATAAAATATTATAATAATGTCAATATGGAAACACCTTGTATATCATGCTGCTTTATTAATGGGGTCCACACCTGATTTATAGGGTTTCTACCATGTTATAATGTTGTTTTCTTGTCAAAAACCTGGAATACTGAGGTGCTAATCTTCTCTTTAACCTTTCTAATTAGATAGGTGTAGGAACCCCACCTTGCTAATTCTTTCCATTGTTTTCATTAACATTGCCTGTAGTGAAGTATGGATGCTTGGGCTAAAGAGGGTCTTGAAGGGACAGGCTCTTAAATTGTACGTACATTTTCAGTGATGAGAAACCAACCAAAAGAACAATGGATCAGAACAAACGGCATTTTCAAAAAACATAAAATGCTCATCTAGACGTGAACCAAATTAATAAAAAATGTCAAATGTCTTATTAAATGTGAATGAATTGATGGACAATACTAGTCCTTTTAATCACTTTTATGCAAATATTCAGTATCTTTTCAGTAATGTAATTTTAAAGCCTTTTCTGGAAGTGGGTGTTCTATCAGACAGAGCCTTCCTGAGTGTGTTAATATTAGCAGTCATCTTAGCTTGAATGCACTGACATGATTTCTCTCTCCTCTTTGCAGAAGATGTTTACATACAGCCAACACAGGATACCAAAAATCCAGTCATCTATGGAGTCTTCTCAGTCTCTGGGTCAGTGGACTTCAACGGCCAGTACACATTAATAAATTAAGACACGTTCAGATTGAATAATGTCCTTCTCCTCGCAGCTCTGTGTTCAAAGGCTCTGCGGTTTGTGTGTACTCTATGGCCGACATCCGCATGGTGTTCAATGGACCTTTTGCTCACAAAGAGGGTCCCAATTATCAGTGGGTGGCCTATACGGGGAAGATCCCATACCCGCGTCCCGGAACGGTCAGTATTAAATAAAATAAAATGATTGAGTGTCCAGATAAGTGCTATATAAGACTGAGGTATTATTATTATAAAACACAAAGCAGCCACCAGTGTTCTCTGCTCACTCATCACTCAGCACACACAGGTAGTCAGCAGCCAGTAGCTGTTTCATTCATCTAACGTCTTAGTCCCTAAAGGACTCTATTAAAACAACTATGAGCCTGAGGCAGGATAATGGCCAGATAGTCACATACACTGACAGACAATCATTCACTTTCAAATACACTTACTTACACTTGACTCCGCCTATACATGCATGTATGTCTCAATAGATTATTGGCTGGAGAATTGTACTTAATTGAAAACCTGTTTTATTATTATTATTATTATTATTATTATTATTATTATTATTATTATTATTATTATTATTATTATTATTATTATTATTATTTGTTCGCGCCTCTTAGTGTCCTGGAGGTACATTCACCCCTAATATGAAGTCAACTAAGGACTACCCAGATGAGGTGATTAACTTCATGAGGAACCATCCTGCCATGTACAATGCAGTGTACCCAGTGCACAAGCGCCCCCTGGTGGTCCGGACCAACGTGGACTATGAGTTCACCACCATCACTGTGGACCAGGTGACTGCTGCTGACGGGAACTACGAAGTGCTCTTCTTAGGAACTGGTGAGTGTGAAAATGTGGGTCATTAAAAAAAAAAGTCAGAATTTGAACAAACAATGATGGCCCAAAGCTTTTAGTTACTTTGTAGCGCCAGAAAATGCATGTGCAAAAGAATTCAGGCTGAACCCTTTGATCACCTCTAACTGTGTCTTTGTGAATAATGGCTCAAAATCCCCAACTTAGAGATAAACCCCAAGTAAGCAGCAGGCCTGTCTCCACAGCAATCATTTATCATTAGGAGCATTCTTGCTTTTAAAATGTACCCAATAAGAGGATAGCTGAACCGATGATTGTGCCTGTAGGGCATTAAGAGTGCAAGGCAGACGGGGCAATTACCTCTCTTCAGGGGCCACTAGAGAGGCTAAGACAGTTTTAGCTGAAGCAGAACGCAGGTTTAGCTCGAAAGATACCATTCATTTAGCACCTCTTTGGTTTATCATCTGCAGATGTGCTACATTTTTTGCCCAACTCTGCCATTGCTGTAACATGCTTGGACAATAAGATTATTTTTCTAATATGTAGTTGCATTGCTAAACCAATCAAAGTTAAAAAACAATATTACAAATGTGTAATTATGATTATTTTCAACAATACTACTTACTACTCACTTACTTTTTTATCAGTTATAATTAATAATAATTGGATTCAGGGCATTGTTCCAAGAAAACTACTAAGAGATACACCTGCTGCCTCGAAGCATACCCTCAATGTATTAGGTCACTTTTCCAAGTACCATCTCCAAAAATATGTCTGTCCAAGTACCAATTTATAAGACTAAAAAAAGTCTAATTCAGGACCAAGTGACCAAGTACCAATTCAATTAAAGGAAAAGGAAAAGAGAAACCTTAGGGAGAACCACATGATAGAGGGATCCACTCCCAGGACGGACAGGCTATAGATGTGTCCAGGACTGATGGATGAGGTCCTTGTGTGTGAGTTCAATATGTGTGTGTGGATGCAGCAGGTTTAGTAGTACATCCAAGTGAATGAGAAACAAACACACTCTTTATTTAACACTTTTTGGTCCATTATGGAGGATAGTCTTTCATTGTCTCAATTAACTTAAGTAGATCAGTCCAACTAGAAATTATGTGGATTTCAACTCCTATGGAGTATTTCAACTTAAATCTTTGGTAAAAGGTTGTTTTGTTTTGCATTAAGCCATTTCAGTGAACAGTATACAACAATATATGGAATAGTTGAGCATCTTCCCAGCATGTTTTCAAAGCTTCCATGTTTTCACAGCTTCCATGGGTGAATAATATTACTGTGTATAATGCCCCGACAGTAAACAATGCACAGACATAACACCTCTCCTGTGAAGCCTATAGAAGCATATACAGCATGTGTCCAAGATTTAATTAAAAAGTGCTTTTAAATCCAACAGAAGCAGCCTCTGGCACAAAATGAGAGACCGGTCAAACTGTATAAAAGAGTTAGTCAGCACCACAGTGTTCCACTAACTGTTTCAATATGGAAGTGCTTACAAAGGCTGTAGAGCTGTTCTGCATGTGGTTTTGTAACTGAAAATATATAGTTCTAAAAAAAATCGATATATTCGGTGTGTATTTTGATACTATAATCACTAAACCAGACGTCAATACACTGAAAACATTGCTCTAGTTCAATTGACTTACAGATCGGTCCAACTTCCATGGACTATTTCACATTAATACAATTGATAATGTGGCGGGGTTTAGTAGTAGTTTTGCATTAAGTCAGGGAAAAAAAAGAACAATGACAATTAGAGGCAGACATTTTGATATTTTGGTAAATTGGTTCTGACTTAGACCAAGAGAAGGAGGATGAGGAAAACCTTAATCAAAGTCAAATTCAAACACAATACAACCCCACAACCGACAACGCCGGCGTTGCAGAGCATCAGTGTCATATTCTGAAGCCGTGAGTTCATTTTCTCTTGAAGCAACTGGTTTGCATGACCCTACCGAGCCGGCCAATTTCACCATTTGCCAACTACACAAACTAAGGACTGCTTAAAAGATCAGTTGAGCTCTACGTGAAAACAGATATGCAGAGAACACCACAAAAAGTCTGGCTCTCAGTGATCAGCTCAGCAGCATCTCCATGACAACAGATGATGCCGCCTGTTTCAGAGCCTGATTGGTTGCCAGGGGCGACGGCGGACCAGGATGTAAACATTGGCACACCTCTGTCCCCTCTCCAATCAGCCAGAGACAGCAAAGCATCACTCTGTACTTGTGTATGGACTATAGTAAGATGATATATTTCCTGACTGAAGAGTTTATCATTACAAGAACTTAATTTGAGGGGGGACTAGAGCCTTTCCCCCCACATCCTCTGGCAATTGTGTTTTTATTGAATTAAATTCTATAGAATATGTCAAATTTTTGGTTGAATTGTAAAAAAAATTAAATGAAAAATGGCTACAATTGTATATCTGACCAAGTATTATGTCATGATAATTATTTTACTTATTTTACTACTATGCTAAAGCAGTTTTTGACAATTTATCTATCTATATCTATATCTATATATACTCGATTGATGACTACTAACTAACTAACTAATTAACTAATTAACTAACTAACTAACTAACTAACTAACTAACTAACTAACTAACTAACTAACTAACTAACTGACAGGTAATGCTGGCCTTGTCGTGTAATGGAACAGAATCCTCTACAGTAAATCATGGCCCTAGTGTAAGCCTAAACTAGGCACGGTACAATTAAACCCTTTGGTTTGAGAGCCCAAACTACGCAGTCTTTTACGTCAGTACATCTGGTTTCCTATAGCTCACAACAACAAGCCTGGGCAGGTCTGATGTGAACCAATTGTTTAAGCATACATTACACTGGCAGCAGGTGACTGTGTGGGAGACTGGAGCAGGTCAGAAGGATCTAAGTGGACAATAATTGGATTAGAATCTAAATGACTGGCCTGGCTTTTTTATTCACTACATGTTGGGCTCAAATTTCTAAAGATTGAAAAGTGATAGTGACTGTTTTAATCTATGCTTTTTACCAATTACATTTTTCACAGTAGTTCTTGTGGAGAAGATAAGATGTAGTTTGAGTTTGCAGATCGTGGGAGGAGGAAGAAATGTGCAAAATGGTGTGAAGATGTAGAAATACACCCCTGTATTACAGATTTAGAAGATATGACTGTATAGAAGGAGGAGGCATGGATCACTGTTATGGCTTTTGGAGCAGTGTAGTCCCAAACTGCTTCATATGATGTTCTATGATATAAAATAGGTAATCTGTCAAATTTATTATCCCTCCCCTGGTCTTTACAGCAACATCAGATCAGAGTTGGTGGGTTACCACTTTGACCAATAGTAATCGAGTTTTACTTTAGTCCCTCCCCCAGATAGTCCTTTTTATGCATTTTTTTAATTTATAATTTGAAACGTACAGACTACACCTTTAACTGCAGGGTCAGGAATGAATAAATAAATACAGTTTCATTGTAAACCTAAATGTTTTAGAAATGGCATGAAATTGCAATTTTGAAAGACAAATTCTACTACATAAAAGTAATTTTGTGATTCTCTCTCTTACCAATCACCATTTTACTCAAATTAATCTAAACCAAGACTAAACCAGGTTATAACAGGACTAAACTGGGTCTCAAATAGGACTAAACCAGGACTGACCAATAGTTCACACATCAAATTGAAGCCCTTAACTAGAACCGTTTTTCAAGAATGACTAGACGGAGCGTGTGAACCACCAATGGTACCTGTACCACAGTTTGAGAACCAGATTTAGAATGCTATTTGTAATGCAATACCACACAGTATGCAACATTACATGCAACTATTAATGAGACTAAACCAGAGCTGAACTAAAAGTTATCTAAATAATTTATACCAAGACAAAACCAGACCCAGACTCAACCAGGATTAAGCAGGTCCAAACCATGTAACATTCACACACAGTTTGACAGTTTGAGAAACATTATTATGTTATTTCCCTGTGTTTTGTTCTCAGTGAACCCTGTATTAGCCTGTACAATGGCAGACACAAAGTGGATGCAGTGGATATGTTGAGAGTCCCAGAGGAAACACTAGTGGAAACTTTCACTGAGCACTATAGCCTATAATGAGCTTTAGACAAAGAGCTCTGTGCATCAGACACACACAAGAGGACTGTATAGAATTAATGACAGAAGCTTTTAAAAACTAACTAGAAGCACTAGAGCACACACCTCCAACCAGACTTTTTTGCATTGGCAGTCATTTAGACCCAAAGTTATAAAACCAAAGACTAGATATCTTTTGGTTCAGGGGTAAATGCTCAATCCATTGTATTTGTCCTGTTTAGACACAGTTTAGTCCTGCTTTAGAACTTGTCTAGATCTGGTTTAGACATGGTTTAGTTCTCATTTTGACTCATTTAGTGTTTTGTACCTAAATTATTCCTGGTTTATACCTGTTTTTTTATTGTATAATGGTCTCCCAATGGGCCCCAGTTCAGACCCACTGTCCACCAATCCCCAAGCCACTGAATTATTATATCTAAAAATATACCTATACTGATCCTATGCCCTTGTGTCTGAATTTGTTTGGCTGCACACTTTTCATCTATGGTGGCCGTGTAGGTCAAAATCCAACCGCCTGTTCCAGACACTGAAGTTGTTTGAAATGTTACCGTGACATGAGCTCCAAGGCCTTAATGAAGAATTGGTGTCATGTTGTGTTCATTCTGACGGCTGCAGAAATGACATATTTGCAGAAGTGGGCCTTGACCCGGGTCACAAGGTCAAATGCATCAGTCCCATTGGCTCTTTAGTTGATAGCTCAGATCGAAGGTTTATGGATGCACTGGACAACATGACAAATAGGATGACCACAGATGTCCCACTTTGTATTGGATTGCACAGCATCTCATAAATTGAAAGTGTGTCCCACAATTTGACTAATGCTATATTTATTGAGAAGTCTCCTGGAAGAGTCTAAGCTGCAATGCATCACCTATGTACATAAACACCATTGCTCTAACCATATAAAAGACAAAAAGCTCAATATCTCCTATGACAAAAGCCTGCACGTAGATTTAGATCTTTCTGTAAATTTCAAACAATCAGTTCAGTGTTGTTGCTTCTACTTCCAGTTTTATTGTTGCAGCCAGTATTATTCTTAGCCATTGATTTGATGTTGACGAGTGGAGTAGACGAACAGCCAATACAACGGTTATAAAAAAAAAATCAATGAATGTGAATGCGACTCAAAGTGCTATATAACATAAAAACATCAAACATCAAATATTAAAATAGACATTTAAGCTCATGATAAACAAATCAAACTAACTTTAATGCGAACCATCACACAATTGCCTGTCCATTTCTGTATGGAAAAGTGCTGTTTGTGACATAGTAATCACTGATGTTTCTGCCTGTTTCCTGATCCATCACAAAGCCAGTCTCCCTGAATAGACCTGTCCATTTCCGGTGGCTACTAAAACACACTTCAGGGCTTTTAGGAGCTCTTTGACTCCTATGTATCTCTGCTTTAACCCATATCAATAATACAATACAAAGGCTGAGCCAGGGGAACAGGCAAACATATGAACTGGGACTAAAACAGTAGGCAGCTTTTTTGGCAGAAGTTAGTAGACTGTTAATACCACTCAGAAGTCAGTTGCAACAGAAATGAACTCACTCAATGTTTCATATACATAGATTTTTTCATCTTCTGCTTACTAGGGGTAGCAGGGTGCTGGAATCTATCTCAACGGGCTTCTCGTCTTGATGACAAATGGAAGATGTCTTTTTAATGTCAGATCAATACCAATCATTAGTCATTGCCAGAACTTCACATGAAATATGTTTAAAGCCTCACAATTACACAAACTCAGCCTCGTTAGCAGCGCATCAGTCTCATCATCGGAAGGTTGAGAGTTCAAGTTAACAGTCAACTTTCTAAATAGTGTACTGTTTATTTATTTATCTATTTGAGTGGGACAGTGCATGTTAATGAACACACAGGCTTATACAGCATGAATGTAATCAAACCAGATTATAGCAAAATGCTAATTTCCATCCGTTGTCCCGGGGATTTGGGGGAGATGGAAGAACAATATAATACAGTATATAAACAATTAGTATTTACAAGCCACTAAAAAATACACATTCTTATATCTAAAACAGTACACTCATATGCACAATTACCAACACTCATACTTATCAAAGTTCAATAATCACTACATACTTACACAACC
>JAVQKC010034471.1:0-14786 GCA_036025475.1 Philypnodon macrostomus
TAAAGTGTACAAAACAATACTGAAGAACAACAACAAGAAAACAAAAAGCTGAGACTTGTTTACTGCAGACCACAGAGGTGAGTTTCAGCTGAAACTAGGGAACAATAGAGAGAGGAAGCACCATTAGCAATTGATAGGGATGCCCAATAGCATATTAATGGTAGGTCACAAGCCCATCCAACAGGTTTATACCACTCCCCCAAGTATCAGCCTATGAATCTCAACTCACCCACCTTTCTAACCAGAACTGAAGAAGTCTGTTGGATTGGCAGATGAAAGCTTTTCAACAATCAAAACCTTGTCCAGATGCCCCTTTTTCAACTTTCAGAATAGCTATATATCATGTTCATCAAGATCAGATATTTTCTATTTAGACGATACCTTGTTCAATTTACTCTCTGTCATCTCACTGCGTCTGTAAATACACATCACACATTCGGTGCTAAAACCATCACATACTGCTCCAAGAGTCTGCTCTGTTCTCCCCATGAGCTAATGACAGTGGAAATGTGCCACCCACTTCGGCCCAAAATAAACGGGCCAGAAGAGAGCCATTATAAACCATTGCACTTTTCCATCTAATTATGTGATTTTCAACAGTGTTGAGACCCTTTGTTATTTTTGCATGGATACTGTTGCCTGGCTTTGCATTTTCTATAGAAGCAAGAAAAGTGTAGTAGAAAGAAGTCGGTTGCACAATATATCACAAATATGTTATTGTAATCCCAGCAATTTCAGTATCTGTTTTTTCTAGTTTACACCTGGGTTAGACCTGGTTTAGTCATATTTTAGTTCTGCCTTAGATTTAGTTTGCTTTAGTCCTGGTTTAGTCCTAGTTTTGACCAGGATTAATTATGTTAAGTCCAAAGTTTAAATTACATTTTATTGTCCCTATAGGGAAATTAGTCTTCTGCATTTGACCCTAGTTATGGTTAAATTATTTCGTATTTATGTCTTGGATCACATTTAGTCCTGGTTTAGACCCGTTGTAGTTCTAGTTATAGCTTGTTGTTATATTCTTGTTTAGATCTGGTTTAGACTTAGTCTTGGGACCAGGTTTGTGTCTTGTTTGTTCATTTACTCCTCATGAAGCCCTGATTTAGTACTTATTGAAACTTGAGTGAAAGTGGGTCTTTTGTCCAAGTCAAAAGGTGGGTTTGTGTTTTAGGTGGTTATATACTGCATTCCAGTTGTCCTCGGAGCTCGGAACTCAAAAACAAAAAGGCGTTCCAGTTGTTAACTCAGAAATAAACAAATCCATAACGTTAACAGCTTCATTGAGTAGTTAGCAGGATTAGCAACAACAGGCTTTTTAGTTTGTTTTGTAACTGCAGATGATAAAATACACCACAGCAGCATGCTAACAGATACCGGGTTGAAGTTGATTAAATATGATACGTGTTACATTTGAACATTTTCTTGTAAAATAGAGCGCTGCCATGTAGGCTTTCTCATCTCGGGGTTTCCGAGTTTCCGAGTAGGAATCCCGACATCGAGGACCATTCCAGTTCATTTTTTTACAACTCGGAAATTCCAACCTCTGAGTACAACTGGAACACACCATTATAATCCCAGTCTCGTTCACTTCCTCCTACTCCTACTCCTATACCATCGTGGAGTATACCATCACCAATCGTTGTTTTCACCACTGTGTACGTCAAAAAGAACCTGCAGACCCAGAAAGAGCTGACAGGAGAAAGAGGAACTACTGTACGGTTTACAGCACAAGTCAAAAGATCTCCAGTCATTCAATATCATTGGACCTGATAAGTGTTTGGGTTTGCATACTGTTATGAAGATTAGGAATTGGTTGAGGATATTGAAAATTGTGATAAAAATCTGATATTTCATGTTTATATTCCAGTTTATCATATATATTTTTTGCATACCAATTTACAGTTATTTCAACATTTGAATTTGGACATGATAAAGTACCATATTGTGCAAGCAATTCTACAAGATCTGTTAAATGAAGTATATTTTTACAATTTTCTTATATTCTCGCTTGATAAGAAATTATTAAGGAAGGATTGATTTTTTTGTGGATACTAAACTTGATGAGGAGATGCTTCACAGGCCCTTCACACTCTGCTAGGAATATGAATTGTTCATCTTATAGTAGTAATTTCACACAAAATTACATTACAATCACAAAAATACAGGAAAAGCCTTTGTTGGTTTCCTCATCTCTTACTTGCATCACTACAATCATGTTCTCAGCTATAGTGGAGTGGGCGGCTCTGACCTTCTACACACAAAAGTCCTATTGTAAATCTGGCAGGAACAATATTTTTAATCCTAGCCAACACATTCCCAAAATATCCAAACCAGTACTCCTTAGTGATGCAGTCTGTGGTCACTTCCTTTGAGATAATGGCCTGTGGTTGTGTTTGACTTTGTTGAACTGCTTACTTAAAAGGCTTTGCTGTAAGCTCTATAAGAACCTGTACAAACACTCCAGTATTTGGTTTAAAGACTTCTTGGTGCGGAGCATGAAAACAGGTAAAGCACTGCATACATTGAGCATTGAACCAAGGCCTACAAAACTATTCTATTTATATTATGTTTGTATTAGGTGCTACAATTTTTATAGGCCCATGTTTTTTGGGTGGGTTTTTATTGTAGCAAATAATGATATAGAGAACAGAATCCGTATTGGCAAGCCAGGAACCACATGCCAGTATGTCTTCATTAATATTGTATCTAGTGTTGATTTCATGTTCATACCAAAACATTAAAAACTAGAAGGCACTCGGAGAGCGCAGACCTACGCCAAGGCAGCTGTTTAGAAAAAAGCTTGGCCCCAGTGATTCAGATCACTCCCAAATCAATTGTATCATTCCTAACCCTCCCTGAAAATTTCATCCAAATCTGTTCAGTAGTTTTTGAGTGTAGTTGCAATGTCATTCTTTGAAAAAGTCCTGGATCCAGACGCTGATCCAGATCACTCCTAAAATCAAATCAATTGTTCCACGTGTCATTCCTGACCTTCCCTGAGAATTTCTCCTTGGCCGAGGTAACTATTCCCTCAAAGTTAAAGGTGAAGTGTGTCTTTCTGGAAGCAGGGGTGGTAAACTGTATTGCTCCAAACTGGGTTTTGGCCACAAACTTTAAGTTGTTTAACTGACTTGTATTATTATTCCAAAAATGTCCAATCGATTTTATATTGGGTACAATTTTACTCATGTGTTCCATTACCCAGTTTTTACTACATTTTGCTGATGACAGCCAGCACTTTCTTGGGGAACTCTCTTAACTCGACGGCCACATCTTTGACAATTGCCGGGCTGGCTCATCCCAGCCCTCTCCGAGTTGATGGTGGACGGTTCATGTGGGGTAAGCGCTCGGACACAGCCTTGACCCCAGCTGCCCTCTGCGCTTTTCTCATCAGCTGCAATCATAAAAGATGATTCTCCCAGCAAGTGTTTCATCCACCCCCAAGTAACATGGCGGAGCTGAACAAATAATAGTGTCACTAAAGATAACTGAGCTCATATGGTGCAATGGGACAATCCGCATAACCACCTGATCATCAAATAGCCTAAGTAATGGGGGTGTCGGGGAAAAATGCTTCCTGGATCAGAACATCCTGGAATACACTGGCTGGCATAGTGGGGAAATGACATCCCATTACAATGCTTTGGGAAGATAAGCTCATATTGTTTGAGATGAGCAGATGTAACTGACGGCGAGCATCTAAAACAGATCTAATTTTGATGCTGATTGCGCAGCATGGGGCTCGAGGCAGTGACAGGGCTGCATTGTGTGGATGAGAGATTGTAGACGTATACATTACAGCTTTCTGGATTACCGAAGTGACAAGATACAGGGAAAAGGGTTTCATTCTTTTCCATTTTTTTCCACAATAGAAATAAAAGGATTTCTTCTATGTGCAATCAAAATCTGGAATAAAAAAACTGAATATTTATTAGTAAGATTAGTTTTCAAAACTACATACCTCTGATAAGGCAGTGAGGCTCTCTCGCAATGGTAAATATATACCCAGAGCGAGGAGTGACATTTGGGAAACTGTAGTCAAGACTTGAACCCACAACGCTGAGACAAGCTGTAAGTTCTGTATTTGCCGCAGCTCTACCAACTGAGCCAAGCGTGGCATATTGATTTTTCATTTTATTTCATTTTATTTCATTTTCTCTGCACCCGGCTGACTGGATTGGAGCATGTGGGTAGTTGTAAATAAAGATTGCTGTGGGGGGTGCCTACATCAGTGTAGGGCCTGCTGTTTGATTGACGGGTCATGTGTTTTCAAATGACTAATTAGGACTATATAGACAGGGGCCAACTTCTAAAATGGTTGGCTTTAGTGGTGTCACATGACTGCTCTATCCCACTTGCTCCGTAGCCGCGGGGGCTCGAGGGCCGTAGTGTGCCTGCTCTATGGGCCACATACACGGAAGTAAATGGATATGGCGGTCTCCATAATGGGGAAATAACAGGGAAAATAAATTGTTTTAAATTTTTATTTCTGTTTAAATAATAATATTGGCGAAACGACGATATTATGGAATCACGTCGGTGTTCGATTAAATTACAATTAAATAATTCACAAATTCATGTTTTGATGCACTTTTATTGAGCCAATAATCCTGCTGAACATAAATGAAATTGTGTGAATTTTGGCACATTGATCCGGGCAATTGTATACTTAATGTACACATTACAGAGGTCAAATAAAGAATGCCTCTATAGCGCCCCCATGTTTATGACCCCTATGGGACCCTGGACACACTTACTTTGGCAGAGAGCAATGAAACTTGGTACAGTGATTCTCTGCAGTGTACCCAACATAAAATATTATTATGACCCCGCCCTACAACAAACAGGAAGTCGGCCATTTTTAATTGAATTTGGGAGGTCAACTTGCACATACTTTTCCCGATTAGGCTCTAACCTGAAATACCTAATGACCCCCCGGCCCTGAACACATCTGACTAATATGATGGCAGTTTCCTCTATAGTGCCCCCTATAGACTGAAAGAAGAATGCAGCTTTAGGGACAAATCAAAAAAGTGATTAAGGTGCCCGTTGGTAACAGTTGTAGCAGACGTACGGGGCAGACGTATGCGGCCGTTTTCGCCGATATACACCTTGCTGTCGGGGACGACAGCACAGGCCTAGTTTTTTCAAGAAACTTCTGGCGTTTGGGTTAAAGATGCCACCTTGGATAGCATTATTAAATGTTTTGGTCTGTTGTCTTTTTCAGTCAGTTCTGGATACTGGGAAAAAGCTGTCTGATGACAATACGATTGGCCAGGAGGAGATCCAGCAGAGGCTTGCCCAGTTCGTTGATCACTGGAAGGAACTGAAAGACTTATCTGGGGCAAGGTATGTTACACATGCTCTATATACGGCATTTTATATCATATTAGTAAGAACAATTTAAATGTGTACACATTTTGTTCAGGGGCAAGAGGCTGGAGGAGTCCTTGGAGTACCAACAGTTTGTTGCTAATGTGGAGGAGGAGGAGGCTTGGATCAATGAGAAGTTGAACCTGGTGGGGAGTGAGGACTATGGTGATACACTGGCAGCTGTGCAGGTGACTCTCGCTCTAGTGAACATTAAACATGGCTAAAGCATTGCTTTAAAACTGACATACATCTGGTACAATATAAGTGACAGCATTGGTTACATTTATCCACAGGGCTTACTGAAAAAACATGAAGCATTTGAGACTGACTTTACCGTGCACCGAGACAGAGTCAGTGATGTGTGTTCTAATGGAGATGAGCTCATCAAGAAGGTAAAGAAAATCACATAAATGGAGAAAATGATCATTATTATGTAGTTATATTATTATATTGTGATTATATTTGTTTTTAACAGAACAATCACCATGTGGATAACATCAGTGCAAAGATGTCCGCTCTCCGGGGCAAAGTGTCTGAGCTGGAGAGAGCAGCTGCTCAGAGGAAGGCAAAGCTGGATGAGAACTCCGCCTTCTTACAGTTCAACTGGAAAGCCGATGTGGTGGAGTCCTGGATCGGTACAAGACAAGCTTACATTTACATTGCATAGATGCTTATGTATCCACAAGCTTTTTGAACTAACAGTAATTTTCAATAAAATAATGAATATCAGTTCATTTATAGACACCTTTAGCATCAGCTACTAAATATAAGAAACAATTGAAATCCATTATATATATCCATGGACTACGTTAGAATAAATGGGCAGACCACAATAATTCATACTCCGCGAGAAGCCAAAACTTGTTGCACCTTGGACATGTCGAGAACAAGCTGCAAAAAAAATAATTGCGTCTTTTTCTCTCTTTTTTTTGCAACCCCCTGTGCAAGAAAAAACCCTTCTCGTGGAGTATGAATTGTACTTTATACTTTGTGTTAACGGTGTCTGTGTGCTGTGTTTTCAGGTGAAAAGGAGAACAGCCTGAAGACAGATGATTACGGCAGAGACCTGTCATCTGTGCAGACTCTTCTCACCAAACAGGTCACTGTCTCATTCTTCTACAGTAGACGTCATTATCTCATCTAACCCCGCACTAACATAATGTACATTTTGTTGTTGTAGGAGACATTTGATGCTGGCCTCCAGGCTTTCCAACAAGAAGGCATCACCAACATCACTGCGCTCAAAGACCAGCTGCTGGCTGCCAAGCATGTCCAATCAAAAGCCATTGAAGCCCGCCATGCTGCGCTGATGAAACGGTGGAACCAACTGCTGTCAAACTCTGCTGCTCGCAAGAAGAAACTCCTGGAAGCTCAGGAGCACTTCAGAAAGGTGGGCTGGTGACGTTAGGAAGTCAAATGTATTTTACCTACTTTTCCCTGTCTTCCTTCAGGTTGAGGATCTGTTCCTGACATTTGCTAAGAAGGCCTCTGCCTTCAACAGCTGGTTTGAGAATGCAGAGGAGGACCTTACAGACCCGGTCAGGTGTAATTCTCTGGAGGAGATTAAGGCTCTGCGTGAGGCCCACGAGGCTTTCCGCTCCTCCCTCAGCTCAGCCCAGGCTGACTTCAACCAGCTGGCTGAGCTGGACCAGCAGATCAAGAGCTATCAGGTGATGTCCAACCCCTACACCTGGTTCACCATGGAGGCTCTGGAGGAAACGTGGAGGAACTTGCAGAAGATTATTAAGGTCCGCTCACAGACTACAGCACATTTTCACATACCAACAGTACAAATTATCAGCATTACATCTGTGGAAGGCTGTTAAAGGTGTCTCGGTCTGTGTTTTGTTTGAGTAGGAGCGTGAGCTGGAGCTGCAGAAGGAACAGAGGAGACAAGAGGAGAATGATAAGTTGCGACAGGAGTTTGCACAGCATGCTAATGCTTTCCACCAGTGGCTTCAGGAGACCAGGTGATGATGATGATGCACATTATATTTTGTGTTTATCTGCAGTTGTAAAATGATTATTGTTGAAGTAACTGTTTCTCTTTTTCTCCCCTCTCTTTGACTGCTTCCTCGTTGGTGCTTTGGATTTCTGTGCTAATCAGGACATACCTTCTGGATGGGTTAATATCACTTTTTTCTCTTTATTACATATATTTGTATTTTGAGTATCTGAACAGATTTTAGTGGGAGTAAGTGGTTAATGTTTAAAGAGAACTATATCAACTTTGTATTATTCTTTTTCTTGTTGATGATTTTACTGCTTTATTCTTGGTCTTTTCTGGAGTGACGTTACATCTCTGGTCCCCCTCCCCCACCCTCTCTCTGAATAGCATAGCCTATCGGCGAGTTATCTGTGTGTATCAGTACCAAGTTGCTGATGATCTTTCTGGAAGGTCAATCACTTTCAAGCTTTGGTTTGGTTTTCTTTTGCATTTGACCCACACAGTGCCCACGGCTTGTCTGACATCACATGATCTGGTCTCCTTTTGCTGTACTAACTTTCACCTCTTCTCAAGCCCAAAGCAGCAGTGAGCATTAGTTTCACAGGGTGTTACGTGTGGGAGTTAGAACAGTGGTCATTTTCAATTTACATACATATTAATGTCTAGTGAGATAATTACTGAATGATGACACCAGTTGTGCACGTGTGCGGTCTCAGCAGCCTCTCATTGGTAACTTCATATTCATAATATACTAATAGTATGGCACAGCCCAGTGTGCTGGGCTGATTTGGGATTTCTTTCACTTCAATATCAGATCACAAACTTTTCCATTCTACTACTTTAAACCAGTTCTGATTTCATCGTCTAACATCACTTTGGGATTATCAGGTCTTGCATGGTGGAGGAGTCTGGTACCCTGGAGTCCCAACTAGAAGCCACCAAGGTTAGTGTCTTATTGGGCACTTGTTGCTATGGTTGTAAACAGCACTTAACTATTCTTCAAAAGGTTACCACCCACAATTTATGTTTAGTTTAATATTTAGTTGTTTCATAAGTAGTACATGTGAGGCAATAATGTATACTGATTCCAACGCAGGTATTGTATTGTGATATGAAGTTATGACAATCTGCTATTCTGGGAAAATCGTTGAATTGTGTTACAATGCATTAATTTATGCTCTGTTCTTCACTGTATTTTTTGCTGAAACAATGACAGCGTTCATAATAATGAAAACGGAAGGGAGTAGTATAAATACTGGTTTGGCTGCACTTTGCCATTTGTAGTTTAAAAGGTTGTATGAAGACACTGCCGTAGTAAGAGTACAACTAAATCATGATCAAATAATAAAATCACTAAATAATATCTGTACCATATTGCCCACCCCTTTATTTAAGTAAGGCTACTGACTATTGAGTTAGTTTTAAGTTCAGTCAAGATAAATTCCAACCAGCGTGGCTAGTGGGATTTGGGGTTTTACTACCAAAATGTATACCGGTATAAATGTATGACTGTAGCCTGTGATTGCGTCCACAGCGTAAACACCAGGAGATCCGGGCCATGCGTAGCCAGCTGAAGAAGATTGAAGACCTGGGGGCAGCTATGGAGGAAGCGCTGATCCTGGACAACAAATACACCGAGCACAGTACAGTGGGCCTGGCTCAGCAGTGGGACCAACTGGACCAACTGGGAATGAGGATGCAACACAACCTGGAGCAGCAGATCCAGGCCAGGTACACAGGCACAGGATGCATAAGAATAGACAGAGTTCAGTTTTAATTCATGAAGAGATACAAGGCTCTAGATACGCTGGTGAAAACTAGAGCTAAAATTTAGGCTGATATTTTTGACCGATTAAAGCTGTAGTCAGGCTGCAGTTTAGCTCAGTGGGTAAGCGTACGGCCCATATTCAGAGCTTGAAGTGCTCATCCCAGCATCGTGAGTTTGAAGCCGGCTCACGACAGTTTGCTGAATGTCCCTCCCCACTCTTCTCCCGGGTTTCCTGTCACACTACTGTCCTATCAATAAAGCCGAAAAAAGGTAAACCAAAAAAATCTGTAGTCCGGAGGACTCCGAAAAGAAGAAAAAAAAAATCAAAATGCTTAAAATTGCATTTAACTCTACTATAACTCATAGAACAGGGTTCTGCCATAGTCTGTTATAATTCTTTTTACTTAAGTCCCTCCTTTCCCTCTACAGCAATATCAAATCAGTTTGGGATAGAGCCTTGACCAATAGTAGACGAGGTCTCTCACACTCAGATTTGATGTAGCTGAGGAGGGATATCAATTGGTCAAGAATGTTTAACGCTTTAACAATTTCTCATCTTGGGAAACCACTGGACTAGAGCTTTAATAAGACTGACTTAAGTTCTTAAGCTTTTAAGATTTTAAGTTTTCATTTATAAAAACAAGACTCTGGACTTAATGGTCAAAACTAAAGCTAAAATCTACTCAAAATTAATTCATTATTTTTGAAGATTTATATTTAAGTGTAACATAACTTCACGTAAGGCTCCAGACATTTTGACATGGTAAAAGTTCTGTTGTGATACTTCTTATTATACATCATTAGTATTGGAAGATCAATCATTTTGTCTCTGAAGTACTGCAGTGTTCAAATCATGTTGCCATCTCTTGTATTTCAGGAACACAACAGGAGTGACTGAAGAGGCTTTGAAGGAGTTCAGCATGATGTTCAAGTAAGGACCTCAGAGCTTTCACTTTCACTTAACCGTCTGCTCGATTGAAACTAAATCTATGGCTTTGCTTCACAGACACTTTGACAAAGAAAAGTCTGGTCGCCTAAACCACCAGGAGTTCAAGTCCTGTCTGCGGTCTCTAGGCTACGACCTGCCAATGGTGGAGGAAGGAGAGCCCGATCCGGAGTTTGAAGCCATACTTGACACTGTAGATCCCAACAGGTTTGTAATAAAGAAATACTAAAAATGTATTTAAATTAGAACAGTGCATGAAACTGCTTCAAAATCAGTGTGATGGTAAATAAATTGTTGCGGGGTGAATGAAGCTTCTTCTACTAGGTAAAAACCTTCTAATAATGGCTGCATCGACCTCATATCAACAAGCCATAATGCATTTTCTACAGTGAAATTGGGGTTAGCCACAAAGTATGAATAAACAAGCTGTTTTTGGCAACGGGCTACATACAGTTAAAAACATAAGCGAAGGTACCAATGGTTAGCTATTTTAGTTTGATGTAGTGTTTAGCATGAACTGGCAAACAACTGTGGCTACTCTGTAAGTACTGCCAATAAAAGTCCAACAAAACCTACAGTTCTCTCATTTTGCCAATAGTATTTAATTTTCCGGGTACACTTTTTAGAATGTTTACAAATCCCCCCCAAAAAATAAAAATCTTACGTTCTTTCCATTTTTTACAGCTTTTCTCAGAAAAGATACAAATGTAACCAAAACGGCAACAACACAACATTTTGACTTTGTTGAATTTGTAACTGAGCGCTGTGTTTGCAGGGATGGAAATGTGTCCTTACAGGAATACATGGCCTTCATGATCAGCCGAGAAACAGAGAACGTCAAATCCAGTGAAGAGATCGAGAGCGCCTTCAGAGCCCTGAGCACAGAGAACAAACCTTACGTCACTAAAGAGGAGCTCTACCAGGTGGGACGTGTTAAGATTATGATGCTAGTCCTCATTTAAGTCCAATAGTGCTCTAACGCTCAGTCTTTCTTTCAGAACTTAACCAAGGAGCAGGCGGACTACTGCCTGTCACACATGAAGCCCTACTTAGACAGCAAGGGCCGCGAGATGCCATCAGCGTTCGACTTTGTGGAATTCACCCGCTCGCTCTTCGTCAACTGATCCCCAGCCCCCACAGTGACTGATCGGGATGCGTTTTCCTCACACACCTAATTATGGGACACAAAGCTGAAACTGCATGATCGTGGCACAAGAAGAACTCAGTCATAATTATTTATCTAACTCTACCTTTAACTTTTTGTGCTTCTTAGAGCATAGTTAACAGTCTGCTTCTGAATGTGATCGTTTTAGCTTGTGCTTTCACACAATAGTTACAGTGATGTAAGAACACCATGACACTTGCAGTGTGCTTTTAATAAACGCTTCTGGTTAGAACTGGAAACAAGTGCTCTGTTTTTCTTTATATCATTTCTTCACTTTCAAGTCCGTACACTAAGGGCCTCATTCTGCCACCTGATTGGCTATCTGCTCCAGCTGACTGGTTTCTCGTGGGCTCTGCTCCGTTAGATCACTGCTGAGCTGCCATATGCTGACCGTCCCGTCTGTTTTCCCCACAGCCAACAGGCCAGTGTTCTGGGAGTTAAAGGCCAGGCACGTTGCAGCTTGACCAGTGCCGCCTTTTTCAACGGTGGCTGTCGGCCGCAAAGATCCATGCCCCAAGTCAAAAATCTGGACCTCGCCTAAAACAAAAGTAGAATATCAACAGTTATCTCCCCACTGCATCCATGATTTATGCGTCTAATCTTTTCAATTCTATATGAGGGCAGAATGGAAGCAACATTGCAAACTTTACAAGAAAAACTAAAATAGTCCACAATTTGTTTCAGATTATGTTCTAAAAGCTAAAATATTCAGAATTAAATGCAGAGCCAGTTGCAGCGTGGCTATGGTGACCCAGAACTGTAGCAGTTTTATGCCCTTTTGGCCCGCTCCACTCTATGATCCAAGGGATAGGCTTGTTTTTTGATCAATAATGATAGTGATGAGGAATTTTACAGGAATAATTTGGAACTAAAGTGGGCTTATCATTAGGTCTATAATAATGCATCAGTTTTACATATTGCATTATTCATTCACTCCACAGTCACACTCTGTGGTGGTAAACTACATGTGTAGCCACAGCTGCCCTGGGGCACACTGACAGATGCGTGGCTGCCAGTCTGCACCTATGGCCCCTCCAACCATATACTAAACAACAATCGCATGACCACATTCATACATAGTCAATGTGGGTTAAGTGTCTTGCCCAGGGACACAACGACAAACTAACAATTTGAAGCCACAGCACCTAGTCACTAAATCAAAGTTCATATTTGACTTTTACATTACCTTGTCCGGTGGCAGCAGCAAACACCAGAGGTCTGGATGGAGACCACTGCACCTGGAAGACGTAGGAGTCGGAGACACGAAGGGACAGCAGTGGACTGGTCTGCAGCAGAGAGTGGACGTGGGCGAGACCATCTGTCCCGGCACTCACAAACAGGTTTCTGTAATCAGACAGTTCAACATCAACGCCTCCGTGTGTTTTATGTGCTCACTAAGTCAAAGTGCACCAACCTGTGGAAAGGGGAGCAGTGTATAGAGTGGACAGGCCCACTGTTTGGTCGGAAAGCGAAGACTACTGGAGCTCTTAATGTCACAGTCTGGTCCACTTGGGACACTGCAGCAACGGTCTTAGAGGAGAAGGAGCATCTGAGAAGCAGGCCCCCCTCCGACCCCACCAGGAAGGTATCCGAGTCCCAAGACGACACAGCCAGAGCAGTCATCCCAATGGTACTGCTGCCTCGGGCCTCATTACAAAACATACAGTCATTTAATTTATGATTAAATAAATGAACACATGATGTAATATTGTATTGTAAAGTAATGATGACATGATGATCTGGGAAGTATGTTGAATCGTTAGTTTGTTTGTTGGTTTATCTATTGTCAACTTTACTCAAAAAGTACGGCACCATTTTGAATTAAATTTTCAGGGAAGTTCAGAAATGACACAAGGACCAATTGATGATATTTTGGGAGTGATCTGGATCACTCCCAGACAGTGATCCAGGATTTTTTTAAAGAATGGCATCTGTTAGCAACTTCACTCAAAAGGTAATGAACCAATTTGAAACGACACAAGGACCAGTTGATGAAATTTGAGAGTGGAAATGAGCTGCCTTGGTCTGTGCTTTCTGAGTGCTTTCTAGTTTTTATTGGAGCAATGCCAGTGTAAATATGAATACTATTTATTTATTAAGTATTATGATGAACATTGGAATTAGATGTACATTGAATTTGTAGGGGTTTTATGAAGAGGTTTTCTGTGACAAAAATACAAATTCAAATACAAAGAAATTAAAGTCGTGATAAAATATTTTACAATATCGCCCACCCTGCATAAATGTTTTAGCACCTTGTAGCTGGCACTGCCGCTTTGAGGAACCTGTTGTAAGATTAAGGCATAGCCAGTCTTGAGGAGGAGGCTCCCCAGGTCCAGGTTCCACAGAAGGACCCTTCCCCCTGAACAGGCGCTGAGAACACAGTACTCCCCCTTCTTCAGCAGTGGCAGCCACGACACCTGACGACACACACTGGTAAGTGCCTTTGACATTGTGCAAAATGATGTTGAAGTAGATACTTGCCTTATAAACCGGCTCTCTGTGGCTGTCAGCAGACATACCAGTTTGGGCCAGCACACTGTCCTGAGTCCGACTGGTGTCCCACACAACCACCTCTCCACTGTATAGGCCCCCTGGAAGCACACAACATACATTAAAAAAATATTGCATTTTGGGAGGCTTCTGTAATTACATCTGGCAGTTGAAGTTAAAAGGAAAAGTAAAGTAAGTAATTATTTCCCCAAAAGTTAAAATATTAACAAAGTCAGAGCACTTTCAGTTGTTTACCCTTTAATTATATATTTATATACACACACACACACACACACACACACACACAATTTAGTTCAATTCAATACAAAGCCATTTCCTAAGCGGATGTTATACACATACATCCTTTTGGCACTGGCTGAACCCCATGTTTATAGATAGACTTTAGAATGCATCATATTTCATTCTTAAATTTACTGTATTTCAATTTAGCCCAAAATGTTGCTTGCAGCCTTTCTTTCTCGACCATATACACTAAATACCTCTCCATTTAAACACTAACATCCCACAGAGTTGGCATGGTGAATAAACAGCAGTGTACCTGCGATGAGGGCGGGCTGGTCTGGGTGGCAGCTCAGTGCAGTGACCGTGGTGTGGACATCAATGACTAGGTCAGCCTGAGAGGGGCTCAGGCCTTTACGATATAGGTTCCACATACACACACAGGCCTTCTCCGTGCTCCAGTCGCCATCGTCAATCCTGACCAGAGTTCAAGTCTTCATCTCAAAACTTTTAACAATACCAATGGGAATACTCTTCATGAATAGTTCTACTATACTGTACCAGTCTATATATAACAAGCTGGTTCACATACTGGTGGTGCTCAGGAGCCTGGTTTAGTCCTGGTTTAGTATTGGTTTAGTCCTGGTTTAGTCCTGGTTTAGTATTGGTTTAGTCCTGGTTTAGTCCTGGTTTAGTATTGGTTTAGTCCTGGTTTAGTCCTGGTTTAGTATTGGTTTAGTCCAGGTTTAGTCCTGGTTTAGTATTGGTTTAGTATTGGTTTAGTATTGGTTTAGTCCTGGTTTAGTCCTGGTTTAGTCCTGGTTTAGTTATCTTCATTTAGTCCTGGTTTACCCTG
>JAVQKC010034483.1:0-14658 GCA_036025475.1 Philypnodon macrostomus
ATCTCAAATCTCACCTGCTTCCTCTCCTTCTCCAAACATCTCCACTGCTCGTAGCATTCGTCCAGAAAGAAGTAGAGTTGGATGACAGGCCCTTCTTGGTTCATGGCCATCGGTGGAGACAGGGCTGAGGTCATGCCATGATATGTGTTGCCACATCTGTGGCTCATCATGTCGTTTAGATTAGGGTTGAATCCTGCAATCTCATTGGTGGACATCATATCACCTATTTCCATTTCACTTCCATAGGCATGAGTTGATCTAGGGCTGAAGCTGGGGTGTCTTCTTGGGTCAGTCCCAGGATAGACAAATGGCATGACCTGCTGTGTGGTGACTGCACCGACCATATTGTTTTCTCGATCAAATCTTTGAGGGAGGTCAAAAAAGGGCTTTTGAGCGAGCGCTGGTCTTTTCTCTTCAAGTAAAATTTCACTGTTGGTTATAGGCCGCGCTGAGAAACTGTCTCCAAGAAAGCCAGTCATTCTTTTCTTGTCCTTCTGCGTCCGTGGTTTGATTCTCACTGGGCTTTGTTGATGTTTAGAGTACTGGTTCATGTTAAGTAAAGCATTTTCTCTTTGTAGGAACATCTTGGTATGTTGTTGGATTCCTATGGGCATCTTTGATTGCGGGGAGTACTCTGTATTTTGCGACGTGAAGGCAGAGAGATCTTGATACAAATCACGTTTGAACAACTGCTTTTTAGTCACACGATTACTTTCTCTCTGGGCACTTGTAAAATCTGCTTCCATCTGTCCCAAAAAGTTACCTTGTGCTGGTGTAAAAGGCCGTCTCCGTTTGTCGGCCATGTTGTCTTCTTGTTGCATCCTCGCTGTTGCTATGGTGATGTTTGGAAACTCCCTAGTATCTTGTTCACCTGCTACAAAAGACTGAAAACTGCTGACCAGCTGGCTCAGGTCTTGAGATGTGTACTGGTCATTACTCACTGGCATCCCTTCAATGTAGTGGTCTGCATTGAACAAATCCCCACTGTTCACATCACTTTGAGGTCTAAAAACATGGCTAAAATCAGGGAAATTCACCATAGACTCATTGCCTCTGTCTTTACTGGCCAGCATGTTGTCATAATTATTTTGTTGAAGATGTGACTGGTAGGTGTTTGCCAAGTTGGGTGCGTTGAGACCTGGAGGTGGTTTTTGCAGACCATGTTGTTGTGTGAAGCTGTCCCTGACTCCATTTGATAAATGAAAAAGCAGATGTTGATTGGTGGAAAATCCATTTGGTTGACTCAACACAGCGTCTTTCTCTACTGCCTGACCCTGCATTTTAACAAAGGCATCATGGGAAGTGTAGTTTGGAGCAAAGTTGTATTGTGTTTTAGAATCAGACTGAAAATACTGTAGCAGTTCATCTTGCAGTGTTTTTGGAGACCAGATGTTATTTTTTTGAGACAGGCTCCTACAAAAAGAAATCAACAACAAGTCAGCAACCCAATTCTGCTTTTTTCTGAACAGATTAAATGTATTCAACTTCCTCAAGGTACAATCTCATATACAAAGAAATACAAACCCATCACTATAGAAGCTATCTTGAGAATTGGGCTCATCCAAAATATTGGACACAAGACCTTGAAGTTCAGTCTCTCCATCATCAGTAATGTCAGAGGGTTTTCTAAAATAAGAGATAAGTAAAAATGTCAAACTCACAAATATAATATACTATTTAAATAACTATTTTTGCAGTATAATAAAAAACATATATTTAAGTTTTGTACCTATTTTTGATGTGGTTTTGTGTACAGTTGATGAGTTCATATGGGTCATCCTGAGCATTTTGAAACCAGGGAATGTAGGATCCTGTGTCTGTTTCTTGAGAGACACCGGGAATGGAAATGAACGGAACAATTCCATTGTTTCCACAGCCTATATTCAGACCATTCTGAAACATAAGAGACAGAAAATAATACTGATATTACAAGTAAGACGCTGGTATACATATTAAAAGAGACCTAGTTATGGATGAGTTAAAACATATTCTACATTTGTCTGTATTTTATATCAAAGGCTAATTAATAGCCCTTTACCCAAGTATAGTCAGCCATCTTAACTTCTTTGTGCGTTACACTGTAAAATATGAATAGCTCTGTGTGTGCATACCTGAATTGTTACTTTTAACCATTTAATATAAACATGAACATATATTTTACATAGGTTAAAAATAAATCTTACCTGACGTTGATAAATGGGGAAAAGTGTGTTTGCCATAGTGTACTGATCCCCTTCAAATGCCATTTGGATTCCCGTGAACTTGATTCTTTACTTTAGCAATTAATTAATGTTCTGAGAAATATAAGACAATTATATTAGGATTGATAGTATAACGATTACAAGTATCAAACTCTAGATTTATTCCAGTTTGCTTTTACTTCTAGTAAAATTAAGATCAGCTTATAACGTCTTTACCTCAAGATAGCAACAGCCCACTTTGCCGATTTTACTCATTAAAAAGTACATACTTGATCTAAAATGTGAACTGTCATAGACGGACATATATTTCATGTACAAATATCCAGTAATACACGTACCTTTGTGAATAAATAAGGGTTTACTCTAAAAGTAATTTCATTATCTTTAGTGGTCTCGAGCTCCACTGTGAAACTGGCCTCGAGACCTTGATTCTCATTGGCTGAAATCTGGACTTCAGGATTTTGGACTAATCAGCGTCGAGCAGAGATCGCCGGCCATAGCAACATCTGGCAGTGACCCTCCCCCACGGCCTAGCTTCATACGCACCAATAAACCAACTAACTCAAAAATAAAAAAAACCTTTTTTTTTTTTTTTTTTTTAGCAATAACGTAGTTGTAGTGAAAAAGTCTTCATGTATGTCTATATTTTGTGTTTTTATTTTGTCCGAGCGGACAAAAACGATGGATTGTACATTTGGTCTAATGTGGCTACTAGCAGTTAGCATACGCCATTTTATGAGGAATCAAAAACATGTAGGCCCAAAAACACAATCATCTTTTAGTTATTTACAGTTGTGTTAGTGTTAGTAGTAAAACTATCTCTTAAGTGAAAAGAAAGTGAAAGGAGGGCATTTTTATAAATTTTATTAAGGCGTACAGAAAGAGATGGTGTAATGTATAAAATACATAAACATTGTAATTACACTCTAGACTCTCTTTATGTAAAATTATTTTTGATACATTTCGACATTGCACAGCAAGTCTTGTCATGGCTATAGGCAAGATTAACATTATTTTTCGTTTGCTTTTTCCCCAAAGTTCTTAGGCCAAGCTTATCTTCAAAGGAATAATCATTAATTAGACCATTGCAACGTTACCTTCAAGATGTCTGTTTGAAATGAATGAGTAATAAAACCTGCAGCCTGAAGACTTTGTGAAGTTTACAGTTACAGAAGTAAACCTTGGGAAAAACAAAGTTGTCTGTTTGGCTTGGATATTGGACTATTCCTGGCTCCAAACCGGCTGGTCTTTACTAACACTGACGATAACACAAATGGAAATGATTCCAGTAGTCCATTTTGTGGGCCAGGTAGTCCATTTGCCAATCATTTCTCATTTACTAATAACATTGTTTATCTGCAAAACCAGTTGCTTTTACCAATTTAAATCTAACAACACTAAGTCCTGAAAGTATCATTAGATTAGACGTTGTCTACATATAAAAATATATTTTGTTTGTAGAAAAGTAATTAGCATGGGGATATAAATAAAAAGACTTCACATTTGATTTAGAAACATTTCTAATCTGGTTTTAAAAACATCCCCATGACATTCATTATAAAAAAAGTGCATTTGATTTCATATGGCCCTCATTTTGAGCAATGTAGTAGTTTAGGTCACACATGTCAACAGTGTTGATGTTATATGAAGACAACATTGTTTTAAATAAGGCATTCTGCTCTGTTGACTAGAGCCAGAGAGGTCATAAAACTGCACTATTTGGTCACATTTTGAATGTGACATGTTGAAATGGGATAATAGAAAACCCCATCTTAAGAAATTGACAATGACAAAGACTTAAATACTTGAAAAAAGGGTTTTAGAGTCTCATAAACAGAAACCCAAAATTAGAATTACTTTAGAAACTACAGAAACAGTTTTTGCATTCTGTGTTGAAATTAATTGTATATGCACCATATGCTCAGTTGCTCGACCAGGTAAACTGCACAGACATCACAAACTGATGCATGGCAAAAGGTTGCAGAGTTTTAAACTTATGTAGAACTATGTCATCATAGACCAACTGTAATCTTCGATTGACAAATAAAATGCAACTTCCTGTGTCACTAAAAGTGCCAACATCACTTTCCCATACTAAAACTACACTTACTTTCAGCTAAAAAAGTTTTGTTCTGAATTTAAATGTAATTTCATTGTAATCTTAATGTCAACTGGTAACCATAACCTAAATCCCTCCAACTCCTCTAACACTCTGAACAGACTTACAAAAACTAGTAGTTAGATATTAAGTGCTAAAACTGTTTCTTCCAAACATAATGAACACCTAACTAACATAACTTGTTGACATACACATGCACATCACCAAAACTCACACAGTTATGCTATGCCTAGATTCAATGCAGTTCCAATTCAAAGAAGCCCAAGGTACAACTGCTTGAGCACATTAATTAAAATCCAGTGTAGACACTCGTTAATATGCTATGTAGACTAGGTTTTTGTTAAGCGTAGCTTTTTAAACAAGTTATCTTAAGGTGGGGTTTTCAGGACACTGAATTGTGGCAGTTATGTTTAATCTTTTCTAAAAGGCACCATGAGTAAATACTGGAGTCATGATGAGAACTGGTGTATCCTTAGTTTACATAATGTCCAGGAGTGTTCCTGTAGTTCATCAGCAGCTTTCAAAGAGCTTTATCTGGGTTTGGTTTCCCTCTGGTGGCTACATTTGGAAGAGCACTTGTTGGCATAGATAGTACTGTTGACTCAGAAACTTCTTTGGAGTGTCTTAAGTACCAGACAGTCAGTGGACAACCCTGACATCTGGCACTGTTTGGATTCCATAGCAGCTTAACATACTGCCGTAATTTCAGGTTATATCAGGTTTTCAGCACAGTATGTGGGAGAAGGGGTGTCTAAGCAGCTCCTCAGCACTGGGTCTCTGCTTGGCCTCCACAAAGATGCAGCGAATGAAGTCCCGTGCTTGTTCAGTGGTGTGCAGAGGCAGTAGTGGGTTGGTGGGCTGGGTGGCAATCTTGAATATGGCAGCCATGGCCTCATATTCAGCCCAGGGAGGCTTCTCTGTCAGCATCTCCACCACAGTGCAACCAAGACTCCTGTAAAAATAGTAGTAACCATTTTCAACATCACCAAGTCTTGTCTAGACAAGCATAAAGAGACAAAAAGATGTGAGCACCACAGATTAAATGATGGAAAGACCTTAGCCTGGCAAGCCAGACCCAAGTTCTCTGTACTATACAGAGCGACTCAGTCTGGTGACCTGACCAGAAGACCTACCCGTCCTCTAAAAAAGTTAACTTTTGAAGGGAAAGTGTGGTCATATGACTGGATTTAGATGATTCATCTAAACACCTACAATACATTGATTAATATAACTAAATACATCACATATTTTGAAAGCTACAACAGATTGTCTTCAAACCATCTTAAAACATGTGCACAGTAATATATGTATTTAATGCCAAAAGTAAGAGTAGCTAACAGAAATTCACCATTGATTTGAAAGGGTCGAAATTGTGTCAACAATTCCTGTTCTTGGCCTTAAAGTAAAATTACTCAACAAGCTGAACTGACACTATATATTATGTCTCAGGGTCTAGTCAAGCTTTGAAAGAATGTTTTGAGTGGAAACTTTCATTACTACATTTGCTGCGGAGGTGAGCTGTCGGCTACAGAGGTTTTCTCCACCAACCACCTGACTCCTGGGAACACTACTCCCATTTTACCAAGCAGGCCTCGAACATACCAGCCTCTGTTAAGACCTGTCTGACTGGCTGACGGCCAATAACATCATTCCCAGGGTCACCACTTAATCGGATTACATAAGACTATGTAGTTTGTTCTGCTGTGGTCTGATGCGGGATTGGAAAAGGGCTACATACTCCAGAGTTTAATTATTTAACTTTTGATGATAAGGCCTCATTTCTATGTATGTTCGATTAGTCTACTCTAATGTTAAATAAGTCTTAACTGCATTTAGGCTACAACTGTCCAAACTACATTTCAATAGAAAGTCATGTTGCAATAATGTGGTTCCTACATAATGTTCAGTTTGCTTTCAGTTCAGTCCTTTAAAAAAGAAAGTAGAAAGTAGTAAAAATGTGTATATTATTTTTTATTTTCATGCTGAGGACGAATATGAAGTAATGTCAAAGCAAAGTTGTTGAGCTGCTTTGTATTTGCATTTTCCAATTCAGTATTTTTTTCCATTGACACAACATATATTCAGACATACAACCAAGCCAAGTTTTTTTTCTCTTATAAACAAGTTGATCTCACCAGACATCAGCCTTCCTGCCATAGCCCTCTCCACTGATCACCTCTGGGCTCATCCAGTAGGGGGTGCCCGTCACAGAGCGAATGCCAGTGCCAGACATGCAGATGGTCTGGAGCCTCTTACTGGCTCCAAAATCCCCCAACTTCACATTACCCTCAGAGTCCCGCAGGATGTTGGCACCTGTAAGCCAAAAAATGTGAACATATATTTGCAATGAAAGCCCATGCAATTCCCCATAAATTACAGCTTGCTTAAGAAAGAAAACTTTTAATACCTGTTTAGTGTGGATAATGTCATTAACCTTTTTAGATTGCCAATATTTGGGGATATTTCAAATTACTAATTATCAGACATTTAACAACATTTAAGGTATTGAGCAAAATTTTAGTTTGTTTTTGTGGTGTACAAATTTTTGTTGCAGTTAAAGCCACGTTCTCATTCAAAAACACATGTATTCGTTAATATCTAGTATCCAAAAGATGGAAAGAGTATCCTCGGATTTGGGTCAATTGTACAATTAAAGAAAAATCTTATAAAACATTCTTATAAAATTTTTGTATTACATTTTTATAAAGTTGTACCTTTTATGTCTCTGTGCACAATCATGTTGCTGTGTAGATAAGACATGCCCTCCAGGATCTGTCTGGTGTACTTCCGGGTCACATTTTCAGTCAGAGCCCCATATGCCTTGAGCTGGTCTTTGACTGATCCCTACAAAATAAACATGTTTACAGCCAGAACAGACCGATTTTGGGATTACCTTAAGAAGAACAGGACTCACCCCGGGCATGTACTCCATAAAAATAGTGAGGGTTTTCTCACTGTGGTCCCTCAGACAGCCGTAATACTGAACAATACGGTCGTGATGCAAGTTTTTCAGCAACTGGATTTCACACTCCAGAGCACTGACTTCCTGCACAGAAACAGTATCAAGCGACTTAGTAAAAAACAGTAACAGAAGACATTGTTTAAATATAATATAGTTTGGAGTTATTGTCTTTTCCAAAATCAATTCATGACTCATGTGTTAAAACTATATTAAACGTTATGTATTAAAGGTCATTCTCAAGAATACTAATTAAAGATAAGCTAGTTAAGATGCTGATGTGGACTCAATTAGCCTGGTGTTTATTAATTAAGTGAAAATAGGTCAAAAGCAGGACACTGTTGGCATTCGATTTTGATTACATACATATAAATGTGTATGTGCAAAAGAATGAAAGAACAGCACTATTGTACATTCATTTTCTGTTGACTCAAGATCACCATTTGGCAAGGCAAGGTATGAAGGGTGACTAAAGGCCATGGCACTACTAACCTAAACTGCCACATTACAGCAGTGTTTTTCTCATGGCAGTCAGGAAGGCATGTTCAAATTGGACAGGAAGAGAGGAAAGATCAAGAAATAAACACAACACACAAAACGCAGGATTTTTTTTTTAGCCAATAAATAACTGCAATGGCATTCCTGTGTATTGATGTCATGCGCAGAATATGATGGCAGTCTCTGGCTGCAAGACCATGTTCAGACTTGTTTTCTGTCATTCATTAAACATAATCAGTTGAATATATTCTAACAAAGAATGAGATTTTGTACAATAGCTCCCTTCATTCACGTTTTACCTAAGTTTAAACAAGGCTAGGTTTGGCCCGCAGTTAAAAGTAGTTCTATTCTTGTCAGATATCTAGTGTGTTGATTTTGGCCAGTTTTTCTCTGTTAAAGAGTGTATACAAAGCCAAATATTGTTTGAGGTGGTACTTGATATAAAAAAGTATATGTTTCAGATTTTTTCAGTATACAACTTCCTGAGCGGCCTGCTTTCAGTCCTGAGGTGACCTTTAAGCAGATAAACAACAAACTACAACAACAATTTTATCACTAAAAATTCCCTGCATGACAAACGTGAGGAGTTAGAAAGCATGTGGTTACAGGTTCATTTCTAGGTACTGCAGTGGAAGCCATCTACTGGCCACTTTATTAGATACACACAAAAAATTGCACTTGATAAAACCAGTATCTGCCAATGATCATATGGGCTACCTAATAAAGTGGCCAGTGAGTGTAAGTTTTTGTCATTGAGTAGAAACACAGATGATCAGCTGCCAGTAAAATGTGTTTTTGTTAAACTTGAACCATCGATCAATATTATCTTACCTTGCTTGTCTCTGGACTCTCGGGATCAAACTGGACTTGTTTAGCGGCCAGTTCTCGACCAGTGTCCACATCGTAGCACAGATAAACCTGACCAAACGCCCCCTGCCCCAGCAGCTTCCCCCTCCGCCAGGTCACTGGAGCACTGGGCGCTAAGATAAATGAAAACACATCTGTAATGCTGCGTTCCTGGGAACTGGGAGGTCGGACTTTCCCACTTGGAGATTAAGAGTTCCGACTTCAAACCGTTCGAGTGAAACGATCTCGTATGTCACATTAGCATTAGCGGTTAGCTCATTTAGTAGCCTAGAGAGAAATAATTTTATAGCAAAGTCTTCACACCAGTTTGAATGCAGAATGTGTTGTAAATGAACAATATCTAGTTTTATTGTTTAGCATGTACATCTCCACTAAGACATGACGTCCCATGAAAAAAGAAAAAGAAAAAAGAAGCCACATTTTTTTTTAAATGTATGTTTTTGTCAAGGAAACAACAATATTACAAGATATAAAACTTGCAGTTGATTTTGCACAATAGGCCCTGTTTAAAAAATCTTTTAAGCAGAATATTGTTCATATGAAATAAAGCTTGAGAGATACTGACATTTATGGTTCACAGGCCGTTCCTGTGGGCGTAGTCTGCCTTGGGCATCCACAAGCTGCCAGCTGCCTAAGCTTTCCTCACTGCCATTTAGGGACCGCCGCGAAGGCACCAGTGTGAAGAGGTTTCCCTGTGGTCGACGTATTCGTGGAAATGTCCGCCGACCTGACAACAAGCAGACAAAGGGTTTTGAACAGGATTTTAGGATGAACAGAACAAACAGAGCATGCTGCAGTTGATGAATGGGGGAGATGGTACCTTCACTGTGGTCTTTGTGATGAAGAGAAACATGGTACCGGCGTGGATAGGTGCCTCCCTTCCCCACTATTCTGTCGTACACGTGATTCTCCCGATCTGTGAACATGCAGAGATCAGGACTGAACTTTTAAACATAACTACGGTTTATAGATTACTCAACTGTGTAATAACCTCTTGTGTATTTTTGTGTTATATGCTTGTATTTTGTAGAAGTTCTCCACAAAATCTAAATCATTTATTTGGCTTTGTTTACTTTGTATTTCTAACCTGAACATTCTTGTCTGTTGTCAGGATAACTCTTGGCTCTGTGCATCCTGGACTTCCTCAGTGAAGGGCTAGACAAGACAAACATTATTCCCATGAACTATTGAATTTTACAGACAAAAACAACTTCATATATTTGGTTCTTTTTTTTTATAGTTAATTGCTGACCTGTCTGAGTTACTATCCAGAGACTGACAACTTCCAGAGACAGAATTCTCTGCACTGCTCCATGGATCTAAGACCTTTAAAACACAAGGAGGGTAAATGTTAGTCTTTATCAACACATTTGTGGACAGAATAATCTCTTGAGAAAGTCAAGCAAGAATGGTTTCCAAGTATATTTGAGCTTATGTGATACTTTTCTTGAAAATGTCTCAGTAAAACCATTTATGAGCTTTATTTATATGGTAAACAAAAGTGTTTGTATTCATAAACCCTTATTAAAACATTGGACTAGTTTTTCACCATTACTTTAGAAGTGACTCACACACTGGTCGCTGGTCTCGGGGATGAACTCGCCCTCACTGTTGATGCTGGTGTATGAGCCTTGTCGAGCGATTCTCTGTTGTCGTTCGGGAACATAACCAGGGGGCGGAGAACTGCGGCCTGTATTCTGGGAACCTGGAATTAGATAATACCAAGGTTAGCTTTACTGCTAACCTTTACAGCTTTAGCTTTACAGCTAACCTTGGTATTACCAAGGTTAGCTTTACAGATATACCTTCTCTGTACTTATTAAGGAAAGCAAATGAGTAGCAAATGATTTAAAAACCAGTGTTTATATTAGTTACTGTTACTTAGTCTGGTCATTTTCTTCTTACCTCTGGCATTTTCTTGGACTTTATATGTAAACTCTAGAGAAGGTCACCGGCACTAACAACCATTAGTAGTAGTTTCAATCACACTTTCTAATAATTGGTTTAGCTCTTGAACTTTGAACAGCAGATTTGTCTATACATCACAACAGTCAATCAATAGAGTTGATTATGTGCACCAGTGATCACTGAGTGTAGCTTGTATCATAGTGTAGCTTGTATCATTACATTTATGTTGTCTCTATAAAAGGCCTTTCTCAACTCTAAAGCAAACTGGTGAGTTTTCTTTTATTAGAGAGTGGTCAGACCTGATCTGTAATGTTATAGGTCAGTAGTAAATTAAATATCCCTATGCTTGGAGGTACAACTCAAAGCTTGCACTGTAACTGGTTAAAAGCCCTTTGCAGCCGACTTGATTTAGCTTCAGGGGGAAAAGTGTAAACCAGGCCACACTAATAGCACAGAGTAATCTGATTGGCTGCTGTCCAGTAGCCATCTTCTAGTAATGGTGAACAGGAAAAGGAAGAGGACCCATTGCTCGAAGGGGAAGCAACGACAGAGCTGCCAGAGAGCTGAGAGGAGCTGACAAGAGTGTGCAGATAGAGAAATAAAAAGACAGTCTCTGACCTCTGGTATCAACTAGCATTTTTGCCCATAGAACTGCCAATCACTGGATATAGTATATTTTTAAGCCATTCTCTGTACACCCTAGACATACTGTAGCTGTATGTGAAAATCCCTGTAGATCATTTTGAAAATACTCCACCAACAACCAAGTCATGTTCAAAGTCACTTAAATCAACTTTCTTCTATATTCTGAGACTTGGTATGAACTTCATGATCTGACTATACTAATAAACATAAACAAATATATAAAAGGCAGACATAATAAAAAAGTACCAGTTGAGTGATGGCGACCCCTGGACTCAGATGACTGGTACACAGTGCTGTCTCCGGTCGACTGAGAGGCATTGATCCTCACCTGTTTACATGGCACTGGATGGGAGGAGGTCACAATCTGACAGAGGAAAAATATTATTAAGCTAAAAATAGCCAAATCACATTAACTAGCTTTATTCACTCTCAAACCTTAAGTACTGCTATCTTAAAGCTACCATCTAAGTAAAATGCTAGCAATGTTACCAACAGTCTAAAAATAACATTAGGTAAATATAACATATAGGTCGCTAATGGGTCTTTTTGTACAGTGAGCAAAGTAATGTGTTTCAAAAGTATCTTCAAAGAGGATCCAACCAGCTATGTGAACAAGGCAGATGCTGAAATAAAACAGGGAAGTCATTTTTCACAACCTGCGCAATGTGGTGAAGAAACAGCAGAGTTGAACTTGAGATGTCTTGTGTTTTTATGTGAAACTTACATTGCTGGTCTCCGGTGTCAGCAGCAGGATCCTAATGCTTTTCATGTTAGAGCTCCGGTCAAGCAGGTCTATGGCCTTGTCCAGGTCGTCCTGACTTCTTAGCGGGATTGACAACTGGTGTGACAGAATTATATAGAATATTATCCTGTAGCCTATATAACAAATAAAAGACCTGTGCATTCAAAAAGTTTACTATATGAGCCAAATAGAGAAGTTTGCACACTAATAAAAGCTATTTTTGCAGATTTTGCAACAATCAAAGCGTCAAAAGCTCCACTCTTTGTGCCTGTCCCATGACCAGATTAAAAGGACATGGCATAGGAAGGATATATATTGTAAACTCTATGACAATTACTTGACATGAGGAACCAGGTGATTTACTGAGTTGACAAAAGACAGGCAGAAAACTGTAATCAAAGATTGGATACATTTTACAACTGACTTTTTTTGGCAAATATATCACTGCTTGGCACTTTTGGGACCAACATATTACATGTTAAGATGTAATTACTATAGTTCTTATGCACACAGCAGAAAACCACAAGACAACCTTGAAGAGAAGCAGAGAAGGCTGTAGAAGTGAATGCCCTCTTTACCTCATTGTTCATATAATGTAGGTCTAGCTGCTGGCCAAACACAGTCTTGACTTTCTGCTGGATTTCCTCAAACTGCACAGGCCGCCCAAACATTAGGATTCTTCACATGAAACCCAAAAATATAAAATAAAAAAGTCACACAGACACAAAGATTTGTATCAGTGTTTCAAGGCCAAAACATACACATGAACCACAGTTTTATTTATAAAGCTGTCTGGAATTTGCATTTGCACTCATCCATTACATTGACTTGCTTAATTGAGGTAAAATGCTGGATACGCTTTAAATATTGCAGGTAATTACATACAGAGAATAGAAATAAAGCAAAGACATAAGATTAATAGATCTGTATCAACTTTTCAAAGGCAAAAGTCACACACAAGAACCACTGTTTTTACTAGCCAGATTCCTCTAAGTACACCTTGCATATTTGAGGTCTGAGCTGGCAGCCACAGACTAACCACAGTCCTTTCCCTTTTCTATCATTCACTCACATACCAGTCTGAATTAAGAGCAGGAGTATTTTCTATTTGAATGATATGTGCCTTTTCGCATGAACTGGAACACCTGACAAGAACAGCCTGCCTCTATAGGACTGTTGTTCATATGACCTCTGATCTTGATTAGTAAAAAGACCAAAACAAAAACATTCATGCGCACCTCCTTTCGCCAGAAAACTCAAACTTGATCCTCACATCGTCCTAAAGGAGAAGAGAAAGAAAAGCGCATTAGAGGTCACCAGTGGTAAAAGGAGTATTAATAGACATTTTAGTAGCTTTATATGCACCACAGCAAAGGCCGGTGGACAGAACTCAACTCAAGAGACCTACTGCGTACTGGGTAATTATTTGTGTTTTTTCATTCTTGTGGATGTGGATCTGTCTGGATGCAGGATTTTACAGCATTACCAACATCTAGTTAGTAACCGCTTCATTAACCTCTGGGATTAGCATGAAGAGAAAATGTCTACAGAATATGACTTTGCAAAGGTACAAAAACACTAACAAGACTACATTTCTTTAGATCATAAATAGATGATATTTCCCATAGAGAACATTGTAGTTACTGTAAATGTCCAACATGACATATAAAAGCATATAAGAAAAACCTTTGAACCACCCTTAGATTATCTGACGCATGTATTCTGAAGACTCTGATTGGCTGATTTATCTGTGAGCCGAAATGTGCTGGGTTTTAATATGGTTGCATACAGCGGTAACCAAGGTGAATTGTTGAAGAGATAATCACTTCACCTGTCGGTGGTCTTACTGTTATGCCTGATCTGTGAATATAAATGTAAAAGTCGGATTGTAGTCATTAAAATATAGAGCAGTGGTTCTCAAATTACTGTATTTTCCTCTTCAAGTACCATTTAGAGGACATAGCTAGACTAAACCCTGGCTATTGCTAAGGGCTAAACCAGGACTGTCTCAGGGTCAAACCAGGTCTGAATGTATAACCAAAACCAGGAGTATAACAGGTCTTTGCCTGATAGAGTACCACTAGAAAAAGCCCATAAAAAACAATTGTGCCAAAGTTTGAGAACCACTGGAATAGTGTATATAAGAAAAGAAAAAGATGTAGAAACTTTTGCCATTTTTTTACTGAGCTAAAAATATAGCTAAAAATGTTTTATTCCCATGGAGCCTGTTTTACTTGATTCCAAACAGCGCTGTTCACACGAGCTGCCTGCTTTAGTGCTCTTCTATAACTGCACCTTTGTGGCATTAATAAAATAAGGGAGTGGGTGGTCTTCACTTTTCTCCAGGACCTAAAATAGCTTTAGATACACAGCTCACAGTATCTGTTTAATGCTTTCATATGCTGCAGTCACATATTTGAGGTCCACTGCCTCTAATTGATGTGCTGTTTAGTCAAATGTGTGGGCTCGGGAAAGCACTATAAACAATGAGTACAATCCTTCACAAAATGCATACTGCTGTAGTGGTGGTCCACAGTCAAAACTCAACTGACTTACCAAGAAAAATATTGTCTCGGTATTTAAGGACTTCCTGAATGTATTCCCCTCTTTGAACCGCCACCTTACCGTGGTGGAGGGGTTTGTGCGCCTGAATGATCCTAGGAGCTATGTTGTCGGGGGCTACATGCCCCTGGTAGGGTCTCCCAAGGCAAACAGGTCC
>JAVQKC010034489.1:0-19047 GCA_036025475.1 Philypnodon macrostomus
AAGGTCCCATTGGTAACAGTTGTAGCACGTATGGGCAGACGTACGGGGCAGACGTACGGGGCCGTTTTCGCCGATATACACCTTGCTGTCGGGGACGACAGCACAGGCCTAGTTGTTAAAATAGTCATGTCAGTTTAGCAACTTTTCTGAACGTTTATCAGATAAACAAATAAAAATTACTCCATTCTATGATATGCTATATGATTTTTTTTTTCTCAATACCAAAGTATTTCTTACATTAAATTTGTGTTTTGCAGGTGACGCAGGAGATTTCTGATCCGAGCCGTGTTTTCCGCCTTCTTGGGTCTGACAGGTTTGTACCGAGACTTTCCATTTGTGAACACATCGGTGCACATGCATGAATGGAGCTTTATATAGAGCTCTATAAATATCCTATTCCACCTCCCAACATACATTATTATCATTATCTAATCCTACCAATTAGCTTGCCTTAAAATCATTTTATTTTTATTTCTCCATGAATAAAGCTGTTTTCAGAAGTGATATTTTCATGATTTTGCAGAGTCTAAATGACGGTGTATCCCTGAACTCACCTCTGGCTCTCTCCTTAATTGCCCTTTGAGCCTCAGACCTGTTCATTCATGTTGAACACTGCCGTATACAGGGAAAGGTTAAATGGGTAATTGCCTTCTAAATGTGGCCAACAAGCTCTCTTTGCAGCTTAAATAATGAAGTTTGACAAATTGTTTTTTTTTAAAACATGTTGATTTTTAAGTATCTTATATATTGCAAATATTTAAAAAAATATCAAAATGAAAATTACACTGATCTGACCAAATTTAACATGCTTGGTAAAAAACTAAAATCTTAGATAAGTATAGTTTGACCCATCCAAACAAAAAAAGGAAACGCCTGGCTATTTTTTTTTAAGTCAATTAAAGGCAGATTTTCCACTTTCTCTTCACCCTGACGTAACGCTACTTAAATCCGCAGTTGAAGAAATTGAAAGTCACCAAAGCCGCCTCTCTTTGGCTCACTTTGATAATGACTGGTGAATTGTGTGGCACCAGAGAAAGTGTGCCGCGTGCCCAGCCCTTCATGGTTTATTCAGGCCGGTTGGGCAGTGCCAGCCTGGTGTGAGTGTCTCTGAAGCGATCTGTAATTTCATCTGAAGCATCGAGACAGTAGAGACCACAGCTCCACTCAGCCGTCACCAACACGAGACTTATGTGAAGATGCTCCACTACAAACGTGGGCCAATTCATGTCAGCCATGTTCAAAGTGACACATGGCATGTTTTACTGTCAACTCAACACAAAGGAGACAGGATACTGAGCAGCATTATTCATATGATCACTGCCACAGTAAAAAAAGACTGAAGAGCACAACATAAATGAATGCACTTTTTAGCACAGTTTAGCGATCTTCTCATATTAGTAGATTGTCATAACTTCACATCACATAACCCACTAACTGAAATGTTTGACTCCCACTTTTTTTAATACTGCCCTCGTGTCCATTGGCAATACGGTCACCTATCTTGTCTATGCATACATGTATTTGTATGTTGTGTTGTCTGTTGGCATGTGGTTTCCATGTCTCTCTCAAAGTAATACTGTATATATTATGGCTAACTAAGCTCTAGTACTAACATGATTATTTTCCTTCAGGGTGGTGGTGTTGGAGAGCCGACCGACAGACAACCCCACAGCATTCAGCAACTTGTACATCTTAGCGGGACATGAAAACAGTTACTGAGCAAAGTCCTTGAAGCTGTACCATTTGTGAGAAAATGATCTTTACTTGGATATCTTCTAAAATGGGAGACTTTGGCAATAATATTTTGGGAGTTACTGACTGCTATCGAAAAGGTCAGTAATTAAGGAGCCTTATACCAGCGACATATCAACTTCATCTCTATGTATTTTTGGACAATGAGAGACGAAGGTGAACATTTTGAACATGTTTCCTTCAATTTACTGTGGACTACATTTAATCTAATCGTATTACTGAAAAAGTGCCATAAATATTCACGTCATTTTGTGATTTGTGCATTGGCAGACTGTGGGAGAGATACTGTATAGTTGCTAATGCCTGGGATACTCCTTACAATAAATCGAGCAAAGAAACCCCGAAGCCATGTAGGTTATTTAAGTGGTATTTATTAACCTAATGATGAATGGTGGGGTGTGTTTGATTTACTCAGAGGCGGCGTTGTGTCCGGGCAGTGCTTGTTCTGTTAATAGGATATAATTAAACTACCTTTAAAACTGTTATGAGCAGCTTTCAGGATATGTAAAATAGACGCTTCTCTTCTTCATTCGCTGCGTTTTAGTTGAAGATAATGTACATTGTCTGTTTCTGTTCCCTCTTTTATCAATCTTTTACTTCCATTATTTGCACCATGTAAGCACTTTTGTACATTTTTATTTAAATGACAAAATTAGGGATAATGCTAGTTTTTCTTAACATCTCTTGCATTCCCTTTGCAAAACTGTAATGTATGCTGTTTTTGTAATAAAAAAACGCTGATGTTAACAAGAAGACACGGCCTGGTATCGTTTTAAGGGATTTTGACCCTCTAAGGCTGCCGTAGTTTGTGGAGAGGAGTTATCCTATGTAGAAAGAAATAGTTGAATTCTTAGCTAAATTGATAATCAATTTTGTTATAACTTGCATTTACAAACCAAGCCAATGTTCTTTATGCTATAGATATTTTTTTAGCCAGTAATGCAATGGTTACCAAGTGGCGGGGTGGGGTCCAAAGACGGGCCAACAATTTATTTGTAAGTAATGACAAGGTTGATGCTAAAAGAGATCATAGACATAACTCTAACCCTGACCTTGATTATGTCTATGGGTAAAATGGTTCACAAATAATTTTTATTTAGTAGAAAAATTAGTTTAAAGCTCTGCCATTTTATTTTAATGTTTTGCTATTATTACAACTACATTTGATCCCATTTATTATATAACATTCAAACATTTAGACTTGAACTATAACACCATATTGTACTTAAATAGTACAATATGTAATCATAAGCATATGCAATCATAATTTCTTCATAAACAGCTAACCCTATGTTGGTGGGACGTGAAGCGTATCTTTGGAGACTCACTGGAGTCTTCCTTTCACTAATTGGTCTCAAAGCTGCAGAGCAATACGTCACACAATGTGTGTAAACGCAAACACTGCAAAACACCATCAAAAGACTAACTACAGATTAACTACAAAAAAGTCTACTATTGACCATTTATATTGGACTTTTGTATATTTGAGATTGACATAGTTAACAGAAAAGCAGCAGATGTGGACCTTTTGCATGATTAAAGGTTTTATAAAGACAACATCAGGAGCCTGTTACCTAACTGGTTTACTGTAGTGTTCTATACATGTTCTCGCAGAGGTTCAAAGGTGCATTGTACAGTAAACAGGTAATTCAGTAACTTTAATTGAGGGGGGGATTGTGTAAAACTGGATATTTGTCATTGGCTACTGTACTTTTAATGGTGCCAAATAACCGATTCAAGATTGCATCTATAAAAAGTTTATTCAAAATTGCATTTAAACAATTTTGCATTAAGGCTTGGTATTTTCCTTTTAAGTTTAAGATGTTCACCATATGTGTACAATGATTTAAGACTATTGGCCTGGTTACTTTTACAACAAGTATGTATCATTTGAGGAATCAATTAGTGTCCATTAGTAAATTAAATCATCATTTCAGATTAAGACTGCTGCAACCAATTACAAACTACTACAACTTACTATACAAATTTGCAATGTGTCTTAAATGGTGTTAGTGGTAATATTTACTAAATGTGATCGTACTAAGTAAAGTAGAAATAAGTTAGAACATCTTTCCGGTGTCTCTTTTATTGTGAAAGGTGATGCCGGAAGTGTTTGCCAGGTGTTTTTAAAGCGCCCCTGTTGGTGATCCTTGCTCAGTTGGACTCTGCGCTGTTTTCCTCCCACTCTCTGCGCTTCTGCAGCAAACAGGTGTCTGTCAGCGAAACCATACTGCACTTTCACTACATCTGAGGACGTGTGCGCCAAAGGTAAGTCTATTTTCTATTGCAAACTAGCGAAAATTAGCTTAAATATGTACTTTATTCTGCACAAATGCGTGCTTGTATTATGACAAATTGTTTTATTGGTTTGTGCCTTTCGCCCTTTGCCAAATGACAGCTCTACATCGAACCAAAACACAGATACATCCTACATAAATTGATTTTATTTGCTTAATATAATGCATAATGTGTGCGATATGTTGACAGTTTAACGGTTTTCTGCCCGTGTGTAGTGCAGCTCTCTGATTTCATCCCTTGGTATTTCACGTTTGTTTTTGTGGCTTGTATTCCCAGTTGGAAAAGAGTTTGAATTGCAAATGTTTTGTTACGCAACTGTCTAACTGTTGTGGACGGGTATAACGTTGCCTCTGAGCGTTTAAATCTGTCTTTTTAGAGATAAATTATTGTGCTCTTTGGCTTTAGTATTGCTGTCATTATAATTACTGAGTTTTTTACCATTCATAATTTGAGCCTAAATACTATTCTAGTTGTAAAAAAAACAAAAACAATAGGTCTTGCAGTTGAAACAGACTCATTTTTACCTCACAAAAGTATAATTAGATCCTAGAGAAACCAGCATGTAAAAACATGTAATACAATTAAACTGATCAAATGAATTATCTCATGCCAAAAAAAGCAAGTATTAAATTCCTCACATCAAGGAAGCTGTAACTATTGGTTGGAAATGCATCCATGAACAAGGGTAAGTGTTTTCCACAGCAAAACACAGCATTTTTCTTACATACATGGCATTTCATGTGTTTACATTCAGTTCAGTCCTGTTTGTAGTTAACACTGGGAAAGACTTAAGCGGATTCAACCAAGATGCATAAAAACAAAAAACACTATTATGAGCTATGTATAGTACATGATCAGCATACTGTACAAGACACTCAAAAATCATCTTTTTCAACGGCTTTAGGACAGAAACTACTAACCATTGCGCATCTCTATGTGTTGGAGGGGTAGAAACGAAGACCCCTGTCTGTTTTATTAGATCACTATTACAATGCCCAAGGCCAACTCCTAAAAAGTCCAAATAAATTCTATAAATACACAATGAATCGAAAATAACTAAAAAACATAAAAACACACAAATGACAATTACACTTATAACGAGGGGTGTCCGATATGGCCATAAAATATTGTATTGTGATATGACAATCTGCTAATCTGGGCATCTCTGCTCTTCAGTCATCTTTACTGTAACAAAGCCAGCGTTTATATATTCATAAAAAAGTGGAAATAAATAGTATTATAATGAATTGGATGCATTGGATTTGTAGATAAAAGGTTAAATGAAGTTAAACAGCAGTAGTTGTCTGTGTAAGACAAAAAATATTGTACAGGATTATTATATCTTGGATTATTATACAGTATTTTGACTATATCGCCCACCCATGATGTGATGATGTATTTTTTATATCGTGTCTAGTCTTTTCTTAACCTTATTAGCTCTTTGTTTACTTATTTAATTGTGTTTCTCTTCTTGAATTCTGCAGGTGGTCAGTATTTCAATTGACTTTCCCTCCTGAGATCCCTCCATTGTCTTCAGTTTAAACCACACTGGACTGGTCCCATCATAACCGCAGGGTGCAGAGGATGGAGAAGTACGAGAAGATCGGTAAAATTGGCGAGGGCTCCTACGGCGTTGTGTTCAAATGTAGAAACAGAGACACGGGACAAATCGTGGCCATAAAGAAGTTTGTTGAGTCCGAAGACGACCCCATCATCAAAAAGATCGCACTCCGAGAGATACGGATGCTCAAGGTAAATATAAGAGTCATTGAAATCCTTGTTACTTTATAAGAAAAAAAACATTGCAATAGATTTCATGATGTACAATTTAGGGCTGCACAATTGTCTGGTTTTATCCCTGAAGATTGTATCAAATTTTATTCTATTCTATCTAAACATTTTTTTAAATTGATTTTATTTTTACCATGTCAGCAATATATAACCACAAACTATGCTGCTAATCAAGGATGAACTCAATCTGGGATACTTGAAGTCCAGATGTAAATTCTCTTCATTGGGCTCCAAAACCTCACATATATAAAAGGTGGTCTTTTTAATATAGCTTTTTCCCCACTTGAATTAGTACTGGGTTAGCCCTACCTCTTGACTTGGTTTAGACCTCCTGATTTAGGGTTGCTCTTCAAAGCCAATATAATCTCCTTAAACCAGACCCAATCCTTTTAGCCTTAATTTTGCAGGTTTAATTCACAGTGATAAACATCCAGGTGCTGTTTTTATGGCCGTGAAACATCACAATAGTCGGACTCTGCAGGACTCACTGGAGCTAACGACTGAAGGAAGCATTTTTGTGACCGCTGCAGCGAGAGCAACCATCACCGGCTTTCAACAGGTTTAGAGGCTCGTCATTAACTTAGACAGGTCAGGAGAAAGGGGAGAGGGGGTTTCAATCTGTGGTGCAAGTATCTGTGGTGGTGCGCAGGTGTTTTCTAGTGGTACTCAAGACTTCAAGGCTTCATTTAGTTAGCGTTCTTGTTTTAGTGACCACTGCTTAGTCCTTGTTCAGACACAAGTTAGTACTGGTTTAGTCCTGGTTCAGAGCTTGTGTGAGCACAATTTAGACTTGGTTTACTTTAGTCCTGATTTTGTACTCCTGATAGATCTGTTTTGTCCTTGTTTTATTCCTGGTTTAGTCTTGATTTTAACCTGGTTCAGACCTGCTTTAGTTTTGATGATATATCAGTTTAGTCTAGTTTTAGACCTGGTTTAGTCTTGATTTTAACCTGCTTCAGACCTGCTTTAGTTTTGATGATAGATCAGTTTAGTCTAGTTTTAGACCTGGTTTAGTCTTGATGATAGATCTGTTTAATCCTGGTTTAGTCCTAATTTAGTCTTGATTTTAACCCAGTTCAGACTTGATTTAGTGTTGTTGTAGACCTGGTTTATTCTTGGTTCAGACTTGGTTTATTCTTGGTTCAGACCTGGTTTATTCTTGGTTCAGACCTGGTTTATTCTTGGTTCAGACCTGGTTTAGACCTGGTTTAGGCCTGGTTTAGACCTGGTTTATTCTTGGTTTAGACCTGGTTTATTCTTGGTTCAGACCTGGTTTAGACCTGGTTTATTCTTGGTTTAGACCTGGTTTATTCTTGGTTCAGACTTGGTTTATTCTTGGTTTAGACCTGGTTTATTCTTGGTTTAGACCTGGTTTATTCTTGGTTCAGACCTGGTTTAGACCTGGTTCAGACCTGGTTTATTCTTGGTTTAGACCTGGTTTATTCTTGGTTCAGACTTGGTTTATTCTTGGTTCAGACCTGGTTTATTCTTGGTTCAAACTTGGTTTATTCTTGGTTCAGACTTGGTTTATTCTTGGTTCAGACCTGGTTTATTCTTGGTTTATTCTTGGTTCAGACCTGGTTTAGACCTGGTTTAGACCTGGTTTATTCTTGGTTTAGACCTGATTTAGTAAAAAATGTACCTAGATAAAATTGAAAACACAAGAATTCAATACAACATGTAATTTTAGTAACCCTTTGTACTCTTTGCTGTACTATTGATATATCACGTTATATCATTGATGTCCCGTTCCTTTTGTGGCCGGGTTCATTGCTCATGCAGGAGGTGGGAGGGTCATAAATAAAACGGATGGGGCATCGTCGTCAGGGGCAACAGTATGTTTATGACCAGCTGTGTTTGAAGAACTACAACATGATGCCCCTGACACCTCTGCTGTTTTGGTTAGGGCCGTAACCGTGAGTTTGTAAAGTGAGAGTTAAGACTGTAAGAGTAAGATAAGATCAAACAGTAGCTTTGTTATAGTCTACGTCTGCCAGAACATAAACAGTAAAAATTTGGGAATCCACTACACTGGTATAATGGCTCTTAATTATATTTTTATTTGTTTTATATTTTAACAACATAAAATGACACATACAACAACCACCTTCCAAAGAAACGCACTATAACAGGTGGACACCACAAGTCACAAAGTTTATCCTTCAAGCAAATGCCGACTCTTATAAAATACTCTTTCTCAATAAGACAAAGTAAACTGGATTTTTTCCAGATGAAGAACATTTCCAAATTCTCTGAGCCACATCTGAAAAGCAGGGGCTTTATCAGACTTCCAAGTACTTTTACCACTAATGGAGCAATATAACAGTACTTTGACTTGAGTGCATATTTTTTTGTGCTTCTTCTACTTCTGTTTAAAGTGAGATAGAAAAAAAACATGAATGTATCCCTCCTCAGGATCTTAAATAAAATGCCAAATCAACTTCACAGACAAAATAGATTTGACTTAGGTTTACATCAGTGACATTTATTACCTAATTCTCCATTATGTCAGTATGCTGCTGTCTTTATATACAAAGATTAACATAATGCCAACATAATATTGATATCAGTATCACAGTGTAAGTGTTTTTTGAGTTTCTCTATCATTCAAATAGAAGATAATGGATATGATTTGAATTTAAAGGTTTATGTACCTCTTAGTGACCACATGTTCCTCCGTGTGATGTGTCTCTGCAGCAACTGAAACATGCCAACCTGGTGAATCTGATCGAAGTGTTCAGGAGGAAGAGGAAGCTGCACCTGGTTTTTGAATACTGCGACCACACTGTACTGAGTGAGCTCGATCGACATCCAAGAGGGTAGGTCATACCACAAATGCAAAAAATGAAAACTAATGAGTTCATAAACACCACTACAAAACACACATTTTGACATTTCATCTGTTCAATAGTAAAGTGGTTCAGAAAGATGGGTTTAGAATATTAGCCATGTTCCGTATATGTTTAAGTGTTTGGTCCAAGTCTAGACAGGTTGGAGCCAGAAAGGGCATCTAGTATAAAAACCTGCCTTGTATTTTGATTTGCTGTAGTTTTACATTGAATGCCCTTCCTGCTATCACTTTCTATTTATCTAGGCTTGGGACCAGCACAAGGAGTACACTGACTTGTGACTCTTTGTGGCTGCATATTTTATTTGTTAGTTCAGTTGTCTTATTTGGGTGTCGAGATGTTACTGTCTGTTGTATTAGAAAAATATAGTCAACCAAGCCAAACCAGAGATGCTTTTGGAGTGTCTTGGGTCCCCTGGTAAGAATTTACTACAGGGGGCCCACCAACCAGCGTAGTTCATGGCCAGGACATCCTTGTAAAAGAGATGAATAATCTCAATAGATTTCTTCCCTGGAGTTCCAATACTGAATATCGCTTATGGCTCTTTGGGATTCTGTTTGTTTCCAAGATGCAAATATAAAAAAAACACAAATCCTACTCAAGACAAAATGAACACCACAGCTCAGAATAACTCGGCTCAGTGCCAGTTATGCTTGGTTGTACAGCTTTAGATTGATTGATACTTCTGCAGTGAAGTTGGTCAACCATTGAAGACCCAAACATTGAACTAAAGTTGTTTATCGACACGCCTCATGAATATTAATTAGGACACATGAACAGTATCTACATGTATACATTATTTCATTACATAAGTTCACTTCCTTTGGTTATTTTTCTTGTGTTAAAAATCCCAGACCCTAAAACCCTTCAATCCATAAATCTCACTAAGTCTTCTTATTACACAAACCGCTGTGCGCCTTTTATTACCTCTACATACAGCCCCGCTCGCCCCGATAGCCCCATCCCGCTTTCGGACACAACGCTGGTATCCCGGGACAGTGAACGGAACCTCCAGGAATGTTTACAGTGATGCTCTCCCAGAATGCATTGCTGGTGTCTGGACTGGGCCGCTCTGTTCAAATGCACTGTTTTTGGTGCTTGATCCTTAAAGGGGGGGGGGGGTTCTATTATTGGTGGCCCCAGGACTGATAGATGGCGTCTGAATCAACAAAGCGTCCAGTGTTTGAGGTTTACAATGCAAGCAAAAGTGCAGCTCTTAGTGTGTACTTGGGACGAAATGTGTGGAAAACAGTAGGACTTAAAGTGAAGTATGGTCATTCAAGGCTTCCTGAAAAATTAAAAAGTGTGATTTTTTTAGTTTTGTTAGATATATAAAGCTAAAAAAGGCATTTGGCATACATAGGTTACTAGACGATACAACTAAGAGTGAAGGTCCAATTTGGCTGCTCCATTTCTGTCGATCATTCTGCCAAAGGAAATAATTTACATAGTTACTCCTTTGTTTATCTAGACTTGGGGCTGGCACAAGTGTAGCTTCCACAATCATAAATGTGTCAAGTATTTTGTAAAAAGGTTGTTAGGAATAAGTAATGAATTAACTGTCAGCACACTTTTGGTTTGGAAAAGCAGACAGGAGCAAAAACAGGCTTTGTGCTGTATGTCTGATAATGGTGCTTTTTATAAACGTCTAACAATGCTTCAGTGACTACGGTTAATGCAAGTGTGTAAAGACTGCGGTTATTTTATTCTTTACCCCAGAATTTATGGCCAATTCTTGGTATAAGTCTAGGCCATTCTTTGTGCAGAGCATTTTCTCAGCCATTGTCAAGGTCATTACACTGGCCACTGTTGAATATTTAGTTAGGTGCAGTATCATTGGTTAATCATTCCTATAATAACTTGACTTTTACATTTTGTGCAGAGTTCCAGAGCCTCTCGCCAAGAGCATCACATGGCAGACACTTCAGGCAGTCAACTTTTGCCACAAACAAAATGCAAGTCTTGCCGATGTATTTTCATAATATGTGATTATTAATTGTGAAACACGCCGTAGTGAGATTCCTCCGGTCTCCTCCTCTCTCCCGTTCCCACCAAACTTTCTTCTTTTACGGGCTGTTTTTACAAGAATTCTTTCCCCTCGAGTGAGCAGCAGTTAATGTATCACCTAGACACAACAAACTCAAGCCTTTATTGAGCTGTGCCACAAGAAGTCCGACTAGTTCTTTGTAGTTTTAGCAAAAAAGTGTTTATCTGACATGTAGCTTATAGTAGAAACAGAAAGTAATACAAATCACAAATAATATTTCTTGAGTCAAGTAGAAGTTAAATGAGTTCTCAATATGAAAGTCAAGTGCAAATGGGAAAATCACACATTTTTTATCACAAATTAAGTTATAATCATCGACAATGTACATTTCAAATTACATCAAAAAGTATAAAAAATATTGCTGATTATGAAACATTATATGACATGCAAAAAGGTAAATAATTGAATCTTAATCAATTGTTTTGTGTCTGTTTGCAGTGCATCCATCGAGATGTCAAACCAGAGAACATCCTCATCACCAAACACCAGGTCATCAAACTGTGTGACTTTGGGTTCGCCAGGATCCTCAGTGAGTCTTAGCACATTGGACACGAAGGAGATCACTGTCGCATCATAATCTGTCATAATGTTTTAAACCACTAGAGGGAGTTATAACAGCATGTGGGAGCGTCAGTCATAAACTACTATACCACTGTATGAGAAATATAGAATTTGCAGTATGGTTATGGAAATATGCTTTTTGTATAGAGCCAGAGCAGCAAATAATAAATTTTGGTTTTCTTGTATGTTTACTATGACTTAACCAGGTATAAATTAGGCCTAAACCAGGACTAAACCAGGTCCAAACCATGACATAAAAAATTCTAAACCAGTGCGAAACAAGGTCAACACCAAGACAAAACAAATACAGACTAAACAAGGACTAAATCAGGTCTAAGACTATGAGACTTGAGACTATGTAAGGTCTAAAGTGGGTCCAAACCAAGACTTAACCAGGACTAAGAAACCCTGCCCTGATAGACAGTATTTTTTGTCTTTTCCCTTCAGCCGGACCATGTGACTACTACACAGACTACGTGGCGACTCGATGGTACAGGGCGCCTGAGCTGCTGGTGGGCGACACTCAGTACGGGGCTCCGGTCGATGTTTGGGCGATCGGGTGTGTGTTCTCTGAGCTGCTGTCGGGGCTGCCTCTGTGGCCCGGAAAATCGGACATGGACCAACTCTACCTCATCAGGAAAACTCTAGGTGAGACAAAAGCTGGAATTTTACTTTAAACTAGGATCACATTTTGCTGATTGTAGGACTTTGTTTATCCTTGTTACCCATTGTACACAGAACTTTACAATATCCTCTTTGACATCTAAATCTGTTGCTCTATTTTATGTTATTGAACAATATTAGCCTTAAAATAAAAATAAACGTGACCCTTACAGAGAGAGATTATCCTGGAACATGTTCACACAACATTATGTATGTAAGATTTGTTGTTTTTTGCAGGAGACCTTATTCCTCGACATCAACAGGTTTTTAGCACAAACCAATTTTTTAGCGGTGTCTCGATCCCAGTACCTCAGGAGATGGTAAGAGTATCATCACATGTGCTTTCTGATATTATCTTCTGGACAATTAAATAAATATATCTTTTTATTTTGTCTTTCACTGTAGGAGTCTCTGGAGCAGAAATATCCAAACCTCTCACATCAGGCTTTGAGTTTAATGAAGGTAAGAAATAATTAATCTTTTTCTACTTAGTTTTACTGTGTCCAACACGACCAACATGGCCAGTTAGCAGCAGGGCTGACACTTGTGGGAAAACACTTATCATACACGTATCATATACATATAATCTTTTTCTGGTTTATTTAGGGTTGTCTGCGGATGGACCCCTCGGAGCGCCTGACCTGTGAGCAGCTCCTCCTTCATCCGTACTTTGACAGCCTACGAGAGAAGAACCAGAGTACGTCCAGAGAACAAGAGCGCGCCCACAACAAGAGGACGAGGGCCACACGCAAGCACCTCCCTCCAGGGGTAAGGAACTGATACTCGTATTATATTCCTGGTTGATTTTGAATTTTGAAGACCTTGTGATTTTTTGGAGGAGTCTGGAATTTCAGACTGTAGTTCCACACTACACAGATTCTCTGTTAGCCTTGCAGGTACACACACACCTGTTGTTTTCGTTGCATTTATCGTCTGTTGAACTAACCCTACATTTTTAAAGTAAAATACTGTCATACGCCTTGCTCGTTTCCTCTTCCTCTGCTTTGATGAACATCTATAAAACCGGTGCGTCCTTGAACTAGTATAAATAACCTGGGGTTCTACCTGCACTCAGGGTAGGATATACATTAGCAGAGATATTTTAACTGGGCTTGTCTCATGTCTCTTCAGAGCCACTGTAACACTACTCTTGCTTGAAAAGAACACTAAATATTTGACCTCTTTGTTTAAATTGTGTTGATGTATTTTTTTTTAATTAATATATTTAATACACCATTTATCATTTCTCTCACCAGTATTTGCCACAGTTGACCGGCAGCAGCATCTTTCCGGCTCTGGACAATAAAAAGTACTACAGCAACCTGCGCAAGTTCAACTACCACCTCCCCAACATCTGAGCTCAGCCTCTCAACCATCTCCACAAATGAAGCTGACTTACATTTTATAGAGACTCTCAAAAAGGATTCACTTTGTAATTTGTCCATATCGGTCTATGCACTATTGCCAACACATCTGAACTGTTGGCTTATGCCTGTTGCCCATTTTTTCAAGTTAGACTTTTGTAGACGACAAAGAGCGATATCTGCTTTATGGACTGAAGGTACTGCACTGCCTTGCCCTCTTTTGCCAAAATGTATTTTTAGAGTGTTTTGTAGTGAGGTTATCTTGTTTTAAAGTTATAATGTATAGTAATAGGTATGAAAAAGGCTTAAAAATAATATTTATTGACAATAAGGGGTGATATACTTCCTTTACTTTTTACATAGCGTTTGAAAGGACCATATTGAATTGACTGATCTGGATTTTGGTGCTAAGGATGCCCACAGCCATTGGTTTGTTATCAGAAAATGTACAAATGCCAAATGTGATATTGTCTGAAATGTTTTCACAACTGTTTTCTCTGTGTATCTGAAGTAGACTTTTGTAAATAAAAAAGTGATGGGTTCGAAATGGCCATATTTGTGTGTCCAGGGCTTTCTTTTTAAAATGGAGGAGTGTTAAAGACATGAAATCTACATGATACTTCAAATTTATAGTAGCACATTCTAAATTTGGGGACGCAAACCGAAAACAGGCTTGTTGTTATGCACTGTATGGTGGCTATACTGGTGGCTATACTCGAGCCTATGAAAAAACACTTAGGGCAACATCCATTGAAACAAAACATTTGCTGCAATTGTGCAACAATAGTGCAACATAGTTAAACACTGACAGTAAGTCATTGCTTCTGTCTGCTTTTCCAACTTTGCGTGCTAAACAACAACTGAAATCTTTAATACAAACTTTCCAAAATAATGTATTTGTCTAGCAGCCTTGACATAGCCTTAAGGGCATTTGAGTCTTCCATGTCTTTATGTATTAGTTCCATACTAGTTCGTCTCAGTCCAGATCAAGGTCTATGTCTAATTTTGTCAGTGCAGTCTTCAATCGCTGAACAGTCGTCTCTTTGTCTTTAATCCCTGGAAGATCACTGAGAAACAGGTACTCCAAGTTTCTATGACAAGAACGCACAATATCAAAAATACAATATACATACAGTATATTTATTTTAGGGGACAGTCTCTTACCGGAGTTTGTGAAGTGCAATGATGCCCTTGTCTGTCACATTTCCACACGACACCACCTCCATCAGATAAACACTGTTCTGTAGGTTTTCTATGGAGCTCAGTCTCTCCAAACAGCCGTCTTCAATGTAGATGCATTTATTGAACTTGATCTCTTCCAAATGTTTCAAACCATCTGGAATGACGGACATAAGAATGTTGTCAGCACGTTCACTTTTGCATTCATATTTCAATACTATTAAATCAATCAGCATCAATATTTATGTCAAGAAAGACCCCCCCAATCCAAGCAAAATACTGACTAAAAGGTATTCAGGATTCACCACCACTTCAGCCACACACATTCAACTCTTGCCCATTTATACTGCTGCTGTGTATAGGTCTGAACATCTAATTTGGTGGTAAAAAACATTATATGATCTTGTACACTAGTAAGGAAATACAAACTCAGATTTACAGCAGGATTACTGTGAATGGTCAAAATGTCTGACAAAATGTCTTTTCCCTACAGTGTAAACCAGGCCATAGACCGAGGAGTGTTGTGTCCTGTGCTGACTTTGTCCAAGGGAAAATGCTGTTAGTTTACACTGATGAGGTCAGTGTGTAACACAGTCCTGACTCTTGCGTCACTTTTGGAGAGATGCACTTTCACCCTCTCCTTCCCTTTCGTGTTAGCGCAGACGAGAATCACTTTCAGGCCAACAGCTCGGGTCAAGCTCACTTTAAACATTCATGACTGAAGTTAAATGTACAGTTAGCTTCAACAGAGAGGGCAGACACCGGAGTGGCTACGTCAGATTTGTTCAAGATCAAGGCTTAGATAACAGGAGGACCTTAGCATCACTTCACTGGTTAAAAAATGCAAGGCAACCCTGAATTACAGTTGTTTTGGAAATACAGTTTGATGAAATCACAAATATACAGTTATTAATCAGTATTTCTCAACTGCTCTGATTGTGAGAATTGTCTAATAGGGATGCATTAGTATTGGTCTCTATAGATTTTAATACATTTAAAGCAGTTTTTTCAATGATGAATTAGTTTCCTTTACATAAAACACAGAAAAAATGTCATACCAAAACATCTTTACAAAATATCGGTATGAGAATCTATATCGGGCCAATTGAATATATTAATATTGGTGTCATTACCAGCCATATTGGTTCCTAACCCTAATCATTTATTGCCACATTATTATTATTGGTTTTGTGCTTGTGATTTATTGTTGACATTTGCTTGTCCTCATATCACTGATCAAAGTCTAACCTAATCTGAACCTTGTGCCTTTATTTCTCCAGTACCTAAAGTGTCCTTTTGTAAGGCTATCAGCACTAAGCCTAACCCTGGCCCATTGAAGCACTGACCGAGGTGGTCAAAGCCACGGTGCATGATGCAGGACTCAGTGGCGTCGATGGCCTGGATCTTGTATCTGCCTAAAGGTCCCGTTGGCAGCGCATTGTAGTCATGATGAAAGCGGTCAAAGCCTTCAAACCTGACTTTGGCGCCACATCTCAACAGCCACTCAGCGGCCGCTCGGTCTGGACCAACAGCCTTGATACGCTCGTGGTCGACCCTGAGATAAAGATGAAAACAAAAATTAACAAATATTGCTAAAGAAGGATAAAGTTCATGTGGTCACCAGCCCATACGCCTTTAGTGATGTTGATAAACTAGAGTACATAGAGAGTACATAGATTTTTATACTAGATAAACTGAACTGAACTGTTAAATAATGTGCAATATTCCATAAACTACATACAGCTACAAATGGGAAATTTTAGTATAATTTTAGATTAATTCCATCAAGTTTGTCCATCCTTAATAAGAATTCTTACAGCTCTGATTCAGTGCCAGCGCATATCTTCAAAATGACCTGCTTGAAACCTGCATTTGTTTTTCAAAGAGTTTCAAAGAGTCAAGAAAGTGGGTGTGTTCGCCTTTGGCTGTTACAAAATTCAAAAGACAGACGATTGCTGTCTCTGTTCATCTACAGCATCTACTTATACTGTCAGTTAACTGCTGTTATCACAATATTCATGCCTGCACAATTTCATGAAGTCTTACTTGTTGAAGACAGCATTGAGCCAGCCCCAGAAGTGTCTACAGCCCTGACTTCTCTGTGTCACAGCAGCCTGCACCGTCTTTGATAAAATCCTCATATCTCTGATCTGAAGATATCAAGGGATACACATATTACTATAGATATTAATATACAAGAGTTGTTAATTACTAAATGTTAACTATGACAACAGCAAAACCTTCAAAGTCCATAAGATTGATGTCACAAGTAAAAATAAGTAGACACATTTCACAGCAGAATCAATGCAGATTGGTAACTGAGACTGTAGTTTACATTAAACATTTTATATTATTGTCTGTTTTTGGTCTTCATTCAAACTAAATTAAATGCCCTTTATGATAATGTGGTGGAGATGACTCTTTACAACATTATAGTCTATGTTATCTTAAATATGTAAAGTGTGTATTTAAAGTATGACGATGTGAATTTCTTTAGTAATAACAGTTTAAAGACCCGATTTTACCTGTCCTACGCACATAGACGTCTGTTTACATTCGGGCTACGTCCATTGCTACGTCCTTTGACCCTGGGCGACGTTAAAAAAAGCGTGCTTTCCTATTGGTCGAAATTGTGACGCAGTTACGTATCGGATTTTTGGGACCCCAATGGATTTGACTGACAGAGGTTTGATTGAAATGGAGTGGAGTGGTCAGTGCGGCTGCCTATCTACAAGGAAGTTAAGGGTTAAATCCACGGCCACTCTGGAGTGATTAGGGCTGCTTCCGCCAAGACAAGAGCCATTCGAAAACTACTGCGGGCTTAGGAAGGGGTTTACCGAAGGCTCCTTCCAGAGACTTCCTCAAATAGCTCCTTTGGCATAGGGTTTTGTGCAGTGACAATCAATATTACATATCCACTGGGTCTAATATCTTATTTTTAAAGCCTGCATATATTAACATGATCTTACCATGCATTTGTTTATATTTGGGGAAACGAAACTTAACTCCATGTGGCCCATTTGCATACCCTATGTGGGATTAGGTGATCCTGATAAATATTGACAGGCTGCATGTTTGGACAGAGGAACAGGGTGTGCTGTATTTGGTGTGTGGCATGTAGTAATAGGAATATTTAGCCTGGTACGCTTGTTAAGAGCATCTCATCATGTTTAGACCTCTCTCACAGTGATAACCTTAGAGCCTTTAGATTTCTGATTATTCAACACACATTCACGTGGAGCGATTGTGTTTATTTTCTACTTTACCCAGTTTAAATGCTTGACGAAACGCTAAGGTGCGCTTGTTGTAGTCCATCAGGTGGGAGTTGTAGTTTTTATTGAACCGCTGCAGGTGGACGTAACTTCCTTCATTGTTTCCGCTGCTGGTTAGTTAGGTTGAATTGCCCAAAGAGCGCTGGGGCTCCTCTCCTAACTCAGTAGGTAATACCGAGGTTATCACAATGACGTAACCCTCAAAGGTAAAGGAGAAGGAGCAGCAAGGAAGGGTTTTTAAAAAAAATTGGGAACAGACCGAGCTCAGGAGAAACGGACGGCGGGCGCTCGATAAGGACACATCGGACTGAGAAAGTTTGACAATGATACGGATTTTGAACGGTGCTTCTTTGAGGGCTGTGTGCTCCGCGAAGCTACTGAAGCATATGTGCACAAGATGTAACAGGTAAGGTGACAGCCAACAAGACCAATACTGCGGAGTGGTCAGGACGAGCTGCACGTGTCTTGGAAAATGAAACTTCATATCATATTCAATCAATTATGCCAAACGAATCAGCACCTACACAACGAAGTCAGGCTTGAAAGGGAGAGTATGAACTATCAGTATCAAAACTGGGGGACAATCACTCGCTGTTAGTATTATTATATTATTATGTCTGGTTACATGCATTAAAATCCTTATTTAGAGTATATTAAACTCGAACAGTAGACTGGAGATATACAATATAACTGCAGCAGAGATTACATTTAGCGTGTTGCTTGTTTTAATGATGGCGCTTGAACAAACAACTTTTGTTTGTCGACCAAGTTATTATCACTATCTTCTGATGTGTCAGCATTGTCAGGTTTCAATTCCTTTAACTGCCACCAATTATTGAATGTTATTCAAATTCAGTTATTCATGTTGAGGCAACTCCGCTAAATGTAGCTAGACTATAATTAATGCACAAGTTTAAACAAGTTGTATATGAACCGTTCTCTCTTGTTGATTGGCTAATGGATGGTGCAGTTCCTGACCTATTTATTGACTTTAGTGCCAGAGGAGTTTAGATACTAGAATGAAAACTTGACTATACATCAGAATAAACACTATTTTGAGGTTTTTACTGACCTGCCGCCTCACTATGGGCTGTATATTCTACTTGCTATAAATGGTTTGTATATATACACAATGCATGCACAATATATATTTATTCTGAAAGTTGAAAAAGGGCATCTGGACAAGGTTTTGATTGTTGGAAAGCTTTCATCTGCCAGTCCAGCAGACTTCTTCAGTTCTGGTTAGAAAGGTGGGTGAGCTGAGATTTATA
>JAVQKC010034496.1:0-16114 GCA_036025475.1 Philypnodon macrostomus
ACTGCAGTTCAATTTTCCAATTGGTCAAAAATATGTCATGGTACATGGCCTCATTTAGAGACACATCTGTAGTGAATCAGGAGTTTGATTTGAGAACATGGCTCACATCACATTTACCCCAAACCTTCGCCCAGCCTCTTTGTCTCTACCAGGCACTGCCCATTTTGGCTGTGGGTTTACTATGGATCTGACCCATGTGTTTAGTTCCACTTTAATGAACACATCCTATACCGATCTACACAGCCTGTATACTTGTCAGGTTTAATGGCTCAGTACAGTTTTTGAGGCACATCAGTGGCTTTAACGTCACTAACGCATTTCTCTCTGTTTCTGTTTTCGCCACTCATCCACTAAATGCAGCTGAACTCAAAATTACACCATTCCTGCAATTATAGCCTGCTCTGGTAAAAGCTGCTTTTGGAGGGAACACACAACACATTTAGACAGGATAGTAACAGAAATAGAAGCAGGGTAAGGGCAGTGGTTCTCAGACTGTGGTGTAGGGACCATGGTGGTACTTGAACATCATTTGCAAGTTTTGATTTTCTGTCGAAATAAGTTTGCATCTGTTTTAGTCCTGCTCTGGTAAGAATGCTTGAATCAGGACCACTGTTTAGACCTGGTTTAGTCACAATTAGTTTTTAACTCTGTTTCGTTCCTGGTTATATATATGTAATTGTCCATGGTGTACCCCGCCTTAGTTTTTTTCTGCATCTCTTCATTTCTTTTACTCTGCAAATGCCTCCCAGATTCCCCTGTCCTACCTGCAAGCAAGGATGTATAATTATCTTTTGAGAGCTTGTCACATCTTATCCCACTATAAAAATATTCTGCCAGGTTTAAAACACTCCACGAAGTTCACTCATCAAAGACTGGAGGTGTATTGCGTGAACTAAAACTCAAAGTGGGGTCAGTTGCGGACAGTCTTAATCCAAGGCCACTTCAGAATGATGAAAAGATTAGCGGTTTAGAGTATGTGTGAGAGAAATATGAGAACTAGCTAGTGGGAAATCATATCGTTTTTTTAGTTTCTCATGATGTACCCAACTCAAGGCCCATAGTTGTTGCAATAGGTCTGTTAAATTCTCTAAAATGAACGAGGGAATGTTGCATGCTACAGAGAACAGAAATATAGTGGCTTTGCAAATTGCAGTTGAATTCAATAGAACCTTTTAGACTGATAGACTTAGCTGTTCAGTTCTACCAGTGCTTACTGTATTTTGCAGCCTCTGACTAATACACCATATCAACTAACATCAAAGGAATCAAAATCAAAATCATCTCAAAATACCTGGCAACATCCCATGTTATTTAGGCCTCAGGGGACTCAAAAGTGTATAGCAATGTGCAGTATGCAATCTGTCACATTTTTGACATCACTATACATCAAGATTCTGTGGGCTGTTTAAATTCTTCTTGTTAAACATGAAATAATGTGTTGTTTTTTTTTACCATGCTAAAAGTGGCTAATCCGACAGCTGTTATTGTGCATTGACTGAGATCTTTGTCACGGTTGTTCACACTCTGCTGAAAGCCCACCTCTCCTCCTCGAGTCTGTAGGTGGTTATCTGCCATAGTATTCACCACCAGCCCCCCCTGCCTTATCAGCAGTCCGAAGCTTGTATCCTCAATCGCCTTGATTTGTCAAGGGTGACTCCGAACGATTCTGATAGGCACTCCGGTGAATCACCCAGTTGATCTAAAATATCGACCAACCACAAAAAGTCATTACAGACAATAATGGCAGGGCAGGACCTTGACGATGTGACTTAATTAGGTTTCAAATGCCTTCAAATCTGCCTCTCAAGAGAATAAAGCAATTTTGGATTTTTCTTCATGATCACAGGTGTTGAAAGCCTTGCTAACTACGACCATAAAATCCCCCTGGTAGCACTGTTTAGCGTGCTAGTTTAATCAATTCTACTGGGGTTTTTGGAGACAGCTGGTGGTATAAAAAGCCCTCCACAGCTATAGTAGCCCTTCCACGACATGTGGACAAACCCAATGACAAAAAATATATGCAAGGATGTATCGCATTGAAAAAGAATACAAATACAGAAGTGAAGACTGAAGACATTGTTTTGTTGATGATTACATATATTTTTTTATAACATTTGTATAACATAAAAAGTCATATGATTAAAGTATTTCTACTGTTTTCAATTAACTTTAATTTAGAAGTTTTGAAATTGACTTTTGACATCAGTATATAACAATTTTCTGGGAATTTGGGGGAAAAATTTAGATCAAACATGGTCATCCACTAAAAGGTTTATAATTTCATTCCTGCATGCACCTTTGTGTCCTTGGGCAAGACACATTACTTACTTTGCCTATTTATACTGTACTGGTTAGTGTAGTTTGTGGTGATCAGAGAGGCATTTTGCACTAATGCCCTTGGACATTTGTGGCAAAATATAGCTTACCACCATCAGTGAGTGACTGTGGAGCCAATGAATAATGGACTCAGCTGTAAAGCGTTTTGAGCTCCATATATATCAAAGCCTTTATTATTCTTATTACAGGTGTTAAAAGTCTTGCGGCCTTGCTAACACAAAATCCCTCTGGTGCCACTGTTTAGCATGCCGCCCCAGTCTATTCGCTCTTATCACAAATGGTAATGACTGAGGCAGATGGGAGGAATACAGCAGCTGCAAAGAATAACTTGTGCAGATTCGTCAAAGCAGATGACATGTTTTGGCTAATGAAATTTCCAAAGTAATTGAATGTAAATGGCTGGCAAGTCTTGATAGAGCGGCACACACGGGCTGGGTTTCAATGAGTAATGGCGGTGCTTCGACTGTCAATGATTCTCTCAAATGAAAACAATGGAAATATTCAGATTGGGAAAGACAATATAAGTCGTCATTAGCCACCGACGTAGAAGTCACATCTGTCAACACGAAGCATGATTTTGGATGTAATGGATCAACAACAATGCCAACTTTATGGGTGTAGTGTGAACAGCTAGTCATTATCTTTTTCACTACCTCATTCCAAATCACAACATTAGAAAGGTCTACATTGTGATACTTGGGGTGACAGTGGCTCAGTGGTGGAGTGGCCCCTCTAATACCCCCCGCTTCAAACTGTGCCTTCTGCTTAACACTTAACGCACATTGCCCGTGTATGAATGTGGTTGTGTGATCTGTGTCTGATGGTACCTCTATGTCAGACTGCTCCAGGGCAGTAGCTCACCATTAGTGTGGCTGTGGTCAGTGCCTGACCTAAAAAATGCTCATCTATTTTTTTTTACATTTCCAAAATATTGATTTGTATTTTCTTTAAATTTTAAGTCTACATTTTAATATATTTCTGGAATGACTTGACTCTTTTTCATACTTTTTCATACAAGAAAGCCTAATCACTTAGTTTCATTGCTGGAAAGTTCAAAGTTCTGGAATGGAGGCGACTGGAGAAAATGTGAGTTAACTTTAACTTAAGGATTTGTGGTGAGGGATAGAATAATTCTGAACTTTTGTGGTCTTCAACATTTCTGTGAGGACTTGTCCAGTAAAACCTAAAAATCAAGACTTTTGCCTCCAGCCAAAAGTCTAACTGTTGTTAATAATGTGTACATTAAACAAACATACAATGTGAGGTACATTCACTAATGTTTCCTAACCAGGCTCTGACATCACCTACATGTGGCAGAGTGGATGTCATTTGTCAAAACTATCTTAATTTGTGATATTTTGAGGTTAATTCTAATTTCTCATTGAAAATATATTATGGTCTTGCCTCCAGTTGCTTCCATTCCTGAATTTAGAACTTTCTCTTTACAAACTTTGAAAGGGTCTTTAAGGTCTTGGGTTAAATCCCTGGATGAGACGCTGCCTTTTATGAAGTTTGCATGTCCTCACTGTGTTTGCATAGGCTTCTACTACTACTAAAAACATATGGGTCAGGTTGGCCCATGGAGGCACTGGTACAGCAATCTACCTTTACACTATAGTGTTTTCAATAGTCCTCAATCAAGCCAATTTGCCAAAACTGCACTCCTTGATACAAATATGTTTGATGTTTTTTTTTGTAGAAAACAAAGATCTCGACGTACGATAAGATGTGGGAGTTTATGAGCAGCAGGAGACACTCGGTGATGGTGAAGAACATGGACGAAGGCATTCACAGAGTCCTCACCTCGGACTATGCTTTTCTAATGGAGTCCACCACCATCGAGTATGTGACACAACGCAACTGTAACCTCACCCAGATCGGAGGGCTCATCGACTCCAGGGCCTACGGGGTCGGGACACCTATGGGTAAGTACAATATGGCAGTGGTTCTCAAACTGTGGGGCAGGTCAAATTGGTGGTACATGGGCTCTCTGAAGTAGAGGAGCTGCTATAGGAATGACTGTTTTTTTCTTGGTTCGTTCCTGGTTCAGACATTATTGCAGCATCTCGTATGTGTCGCCCCAACTGTACGTTACAATGAATCTCTGTGATTTGAGGTTAACAACTGGTAAAACACACTGCAGCTAAACGTAGCATTAGCCTCCAAAGCTTGTTTATATTAGTGTATAAGTAATGAATTACCACCAAAAGCTGTAGGTAACTAGTCTCACGCCTTCAGGTACATAGCTACCTTCAGGCATGTGCTTCTTTGAGTTGCTTCTGAGAGCTTCTGCAGTGTAAATCGTCCGGATCAATAAAATGCTAACTTTGTAGCCACAGCTTCCATGAGGCAGACTGACAGAGATGTGGCAGCCATACTGAGTAAGCTTTCTAACCATTACCAACACTCAACGAGGGAAGTTGAGTGTATTGCTCAAGGACACAACATCAGTTTTGCTATGGGTTGGTAGGTAGGATTTACCCAAGGCCAGAGTTAGTTAAAGTCTGGTTTAGTCAATAACATGTTAGCTTTGACTTTAGCAGACCTTTTCATAAGTAAATTGGTACATCAATCTAGTGTGCTACCTATTGACTATATTTTATATTTGATGTATGATCTTCAATATCTTACCAACAAATGGCCAGGCACTGTTAAAATTGAGTGGCTCCCAAACTCACATGGCACTGTATTCCAGGCTTGTTATATTTGACCAATGATCTACAGTGTTGATCTAAAGAGCTCTGCCCCATTGTCCTCTGGGAAACGTAGTGTTGCCAAGGTCGTTTGCTCTCACTGTTTGTGCATGCTCGGCCGTGGAGTCATTTCAGTGACTGTTTTGCTGCGTGTGGAAAAACAATGGCAGCCGACTCTATATTTGCTTTAGCTGATTGTATTTGGTGAGTGATGTGGTGCTCTGTTTCACCGTGTGTGCTTCTATGGCTGCACTTGACTGGGGCATAAAAACCAGCCCGGGACATTTACGACCACACTCCTAGACTTTGTAGTGAATATATTTATTGATATTATGGCTTTTGTCACAACTAGAGGGAACAGGGCATAAGTGGTGAATGAAACACGAGCCAGTGCAAACACGAACAAAAAACTAGCTTCTTTATCCTCTCATAGTCTCATTACCATTATTCACAGGCCTAATAGTAATCATGATGGGTTCTAGATATAAAGGGCTTTTCAAGGCAACAAAAACACTTTACTGAGGCCATAATTTAGTCAATTCACTGTCACACACTGGTGGTGGTAAACTGACTAGTCACAACTAACCTTAGACAGACTAACAGAAATGTGGTAGCCATACTGCACCAACAGCCTCCCCGATTACATCCAAACATATTATCATAATTCAGCCAAGATGGGTGAAGTGTCCCAGATCATGACAGTGGTTTTGCACTGGGTTGGAGTAGAAATTGAACCATCCATCCATTCATTTTCTTTGGAGGAAGCAGTCTAAGCAGGGAACTCCCGCCTTCGACCACTGCCTGATCCACATTGCACCATGGTACCTCCAGCGGGTGGTGGGTCCACGGGAGGGCCTGACAGTGTGTGCACGGGCGGGGACTCGAACCACCAACCCTCCGGTTGAAGGGCGAGCATCTACCCGCTGCACCACCGCTGCAGCAAAAAATTTTACCACCAACCACTCAATTAGAGGACGACTATCTGCACTAGCTGGTTCTCTAGTGCTCTTAGTTTTTTAATGGCATAATTTGGATTAGTTAGTCATTTAGTATGATTGGTCACGTTAAGTATCTAAAGTAGTAATTCTAGTGGCTTATGGCCCTCATGGCAGTGGGAGCAGATGGTAGTTTATTTGCCATTGGACATTGTGTCTTGAGACATAGATTTGTTGGTGTATTAATGTGGTATGGCTGCCACACCTTTATAGGGTGATGATAATGGACATAATGTGGGACATGTTACAAACACAGCAAAACAATAATACATAAATACATAAATATAATTGTCATTCAGCATGTCTGTTTGGCCACTTGCAGTCATCTTCAACCGCACAGATTCATGAACATAAAAAATATGAATTAAGCAAAGCCTGTAGATGAAAATAAGGTCCTCTATATGTTACCTTTCTTTCTATCTTTGTCAGTCTGCCCCAGGGCCGCTGTGGCTACAAAGTAAAAAAAAAACCCTGCCTTCTCTATTTAGAACCCCCTTATCCATATGCAGTCAGAACAAGGTATTTAAATTGCTAATGCTTGCCTTTAGTCACCTTTACCAGACGCTGCCTGTATTCCCACGCTGCCTTAAGTATTTACCATATATCTCGTTGCCTTGAACATGGAGGAGGTGTAGGGCTCCTCTCAAACAGACACATCAAGCTAACCTGCAGCTGTTAGCCATAGCTCATCCTAATGGAGTGTTTACTACGGCGCCTGACACCTCTGCGGCTGAGTCCTGATCATAAAACGTGACGCCATTAAAACATATGAAAACAGAGAGAGAGGGTAAGGACCACCTGATGTGTCTTCTTTAACGGTCAAGCTTTCATTCCCTTTTGTGTTCATCGTTGTCACAATTTGCACTGGTCAAACTCACTCACTCTTCAAACACAAAATATAACCCAATTAAAGAAGTACTGTGTCATTAAATAGACTGTGATTATATCATGCCTGATCCAGGAATATGACTTAAAATTGATAACATAATTGACCCTTTAAAATGTGTGTCATATGGAATGTTCAATGGAGGCGACTGGAGCAAAAGTGAGTTATATTACGGTCTTGCCTCCAGTTGCCTCCAATCCGGAATGTAGAACTTTCTGTTTACAAACTTTGAAAGGGTCAATAGGCAAATTGTATAATATCAGTATTACATATTGGTCTGGTCCCAAGCCTGGAAAAAAAATGTAGGTGGTTGCACCAGGTAGAGTATCTAAATCTATGTCAAATCAATATGATAATCACTGCTAGTATAGTGTAAATCATGGGGTAGCAGAGGACACAGTTTGTATGTCTCGTTAGACCTTTAGACTCCAAATGGTTTCTCTGTCAGTGGGTTTATCATCCCAGTTGGCACTGGTCTAGTCCCTCAAGAATCTGCCTTCTTCCACCCTCCTCTTCCTCTTTGTCTCTCTCTCTCTCTGATGACTATCAATCTTCATTTAGGTTCATTTAGATTCATTAGTCACTTTAATCAAATGAGCCAAGAGGAAATGTTTGAGTGGTCTGTCAGCAACCTACTGCCTGCATTCATCAACTGAGCTCACTATACACTGCCTCTATCTAGAATGTCTGCATTTAAGATAAAGAAAAGCATTACATAGCACACTATACAAAACATTAAATTATTACAAAAAGGGGTTGAACCAATTATGCAATCAAGACAGATATACAATTAGTTAGTTGATCACCATCCATGATTGGTGTTCTGGGTATTTTCAGAGACATTTTGACAAACACAATGGAATAATAGCCATGGCCAAAGTGGGTCTGGAAGCCAGTTTTTAGAAGCTGTTGTATGCAATGTTGTATTTTCCCCCCCATGTGTCTGGAAAGAAATTCTTCTTTTAGATTAGATCATCTGGGTCTTGTGATGGAAAAATAAAAGCTTCAGCCATAGGGGGCAGTAAAGAAACAAAAGATTGAATTTAGTTAATAAAGAATCATAATGGTTTTGTGGTTGACTGACTGCACATTTCCCCCTAAACTAGAAGATTTCCATATCTTAGTAAAGGTCTTTCCTCCTTCAATCAGCAATATGTTGATACTGTTTCTTGATTTGTGATTAAGTTACAATTCTATGGCCAAGCTCTTTTCTTTCCATCCATCTGGAAATCAAACTGAATTTACAAAAATAATTTAATGTTTGAAAAAAAATATACAAAATAATAATTACTAGAGCTTTTTGATTATACAATACCCTCCTGAAACACCTGTGCACACTTAACTAAAGTCAATTTGGTTATATTATTTGAACACATTGTACTTTTGTTATTATCTCTGTTGTGTTTCGATGGACTTATCAGTTTTACTATGAGCAGAGTTCACCCTAATATTATAAATTCAGTAAATGACACACTTCATCAAGTAAATGAACGTGCGTGGCTCCAATTAACTCCATTAACCCCAGAACGCCTACTACTATTTATCTTCATTTTTATTTTTTAAACCATGCTGCCTGTCAAAACACCATAGTAAAAACAACATAACATTTAACTGGTATGGCAATGTTTTCATTTAATTTCAGAATGACATAGTGTTTGCCATTTCTCATTCATCTTTTATGAATTGATTTATTCATTTTTTAAATACATATTCCTCCACTTCTTCCCAGATTGAGTAGTGGTGGCCATAATCACGTGTACAGTAACACGTTTGTGAAGTGTCTTGCCCAGGGACACAATAGCAGCATGAACTAGAGCAAGGGTCTAACCACCAAACCACCAACCTTCTGGTTAGTGGACAACCTGCTTTACCTCTTTAGCCACTGCTGCTTTGAAATACGGGTCCCAACTCATTGATTTTTACTTTTTCCATCCATCCATCCATCCATCCATCTTTTTACGCTTACCGGGTCGCGGAGGCAGCAGTCTAAGCAGAGAAGCCCAGACTTCCCTCTCCCAAAAAACACTTCCTCCAGCTCTTCCGGGGGGGACTCCAAGGTGTTCACAGGCCAGATAAGAGATATAATCCCTCCAGCATGTCTTTCCAAGGGAGGCGTCCGAAAAAGATGCCCGAGCCACCTCAGCTGGCTCCTCTCGATGTGAAGGAGCAGCGGCTCTACTCTGAGCTCCTACCGAGTGACCGAGCTTCTCACCCTCTCTCTAAGGGTGTGTCCGGTCACCCTGAGGAGGAAACTCATTTCGGCCATGACCCAAAGCTCATGACATTTACTTTTTACCAATGTTAAATATATTGGAGAATTCAAACTCACATACATGCATCTTCCTCTATACTCATTGCTGACTGGAGCCTATCCCAGCAACTATGGGCCTTAGGCAATGGCCAATTAGTCAAGGGCTGACACAGAGGCACAGTGTACACAATCATTCTTTAATAAACATCATTGCAGTACATCACATGAAATTGCTATTCTGTGATGATACGAACATACTGAGTGTTAGTATCAGATTTCCTAAAATAGCCTCTATTATCTCATTTCAAAGTCTCCAGATAATGATCGCACGCTTCCTGTTCTTTTGTTTATTTCTTGTCAAAACATGAAAACAAATCATTGGACAACGGCGGCGTTGATGTTTTGAGTGTCAGTCACTACAGCTCATTTGAATTGTTATTCTGGGCTGATTGCGAGACTGTGCATGAGGGACCTCTGTTACTCAGTCCATGTGTCTGAATGAATTCACCATCAACCATCATTCGGAACACTAGAAGTGGCTTGCACTGGTTCCTTTCATTTATGAAACTGTACAATACTACCTATGAAGTGTTGAGTAGAGCGAATGCATAAAAAGTCCAAATGTGAAATGAAAACACTAATTGCCTTGACACATAATCTCAAAGCTAAGTTCTCAAAATGTAATAAATATGTCCATACATCTGTGTGTCAGATGTAGTCTTTTTTTTTGTCTAGTCATTTTCTGTTTTTGAAATCACTGAAAAATCTAGGTTTAATTACAGTAGGAATTCTGTGGATTCTGTGTCGTAACAACCTACACACTAGATAACATTAGATTCATTTCCCCTATCAAACAGTTCATCTATAACATTGCAACATTTGATGTGAAACCAAATCATTGTCTGAATATGTGGACTTTATATTGGATTATGTTTCAATTAAATGGCTTGGTGGATCAATTAATAGAGCATTTACCACTCAATTAGGAGATCCTGAACAGGTGAATGCAATTTAAGGAGCTGTCTTGTTACCATTGACTGTGACAGTTTTAGATTTGATGATTAATAGTGGTCAGTCATTACGACGATATCACCATTCAGCCATCTTTATAATGTTCCCAGAGTCGCAACTGAATTGGGAAAAATTGCATTCTCCTATTCAGCACCTTGAAGATGGAATAATCTACAGAAAGAGCTTAAACTAGAAACACTAATGTCCATAAATGAATTCAAAGATTCCATAAAGAATGTGCTGATGGAGACATGTACTTGTTTTTCTTGAGATGTTTTTATGAATATGTATTTGTCATTTTATTATGAGAATATAAATTGTTGTAATACGTATGCACTTGTTCCGTGGTTTGGCTGCTACCTTGGCCAGGTCGCTCTTGAAAAAGAGATTTTGAATCTCAATGGGACCTCCTGGTTCAATAAAGGTTGAATATATATATATTTTTAAATCACAATTACATTTTTATTGCCATATCACCCACCCCTACGTGGTTAGTCCATGTTTTAATGCATTTTATCCTACAAGCATATCCAATGGAAGAACCTTTTAGATAGCATTTACCACTGAACTAGTATTTCAAGAACAGTTGAATGAAAATGTCAAACTCACATCTCTATAAGGTTTGAATAACATACTATAAAGCACTTTAACAAGCTGTGGCTCAAGCCCACTATGATTTAGGGCTACACAGTTTTGAAAAAAAAAAAAAATTGTGATTTTGATGAAAAATATTTATTTGATTTTATGTATTTATTAGTGTGTTTTTTTAGTGCATATTAATGCACATTTCTGTCAATATGCCAGAGTTAGCCAGACAGCTATTTTTCATCTGCAGTCCCTAGACAGATCGAAGAGTAAAATATACATATTCACAAGACATTAGAGAAGTTAATACATTTATTGCAATTGGATTCGTGATATTACTTTTAAAACAAAGATTCACAGATTTCACAGCACATTTTTAACCAGTCTGGAAGCATTAACACTTATATATTCACGATAAACATTAACTGTTAAACAAGAAATACATGCCTTTTAAAACATGTTTATGTTGGTTAGACCTGCAGCAAGTATTCTTTCCATATATTTTGTTTTGGTGATATTCTAATTTCTTTTGTGATATGCTAATTGCGACCATTAGAATTTGATTTGACAACAATGTTAAATCGTGTGGGCGGTCGAAGGGCCTTTGTTAATGTCTGACCAAAACACAACAGAAACACATGTGATATGGCTTGACCTATTTACACAAAGGCCAGACTAATGGTGCATTTCAAGGTCATTTCATCCATTTACTATCACACTATTCTCCCTCTGTGACCCATTATATAGTTGTTTACATAAAGACGTATCTGTAAGTCCCGGGCTGTGAATAGGGCCACGCCACAAAGGACTGACAATGCCTCTCCTCACTTGTTTGGAAATGGAAGATGATGTTTTGCCGTGCATTGCTTGAATAATGTTGATACACTTTGTGATGGAATTGTTGCTGTATTTATGCATCACTGGGTCATAAGGCATCGACCTGTTTCAGAGCCTTGATACTAATATATAAAAATAAAAATAAAGATGTTTTCTCACGTTTGCCCGGCCTGTAACTAGTAGTTTGGTCCAAGTTTGACTCTGGTTTAGACCATTAAGCACAGTTTAGTCCAGGGTATATCATTGTTTAGTTATGGTCTATTTCTGGTTTAGACCTGGTGTAGATTTGGTTTAGTCTTGGTTTTGAGCTAATTGGTTTAGACCTAGTCGCAGCGGTGCTGCAGTGGGTGGATGCTCGCCCTTCAACCAGCGGGTCGGTGGTTCGAGTCCCCGCCCGAGCACACGCTGTTAGGCCCTCCCGTGGACCCACCACCTGCGGGAGTTACCCTTAAAAAAGGGCTGGTGCAATGTGGATCGGGCTGTGGTCGAAGGCTGGAGTTCCCTGCTTAGACTGCTGCCTCCGCGACCCGGTTTCGGACAAGCGGAAGAAAATGGATGGATGGATGGGTTTAGACCTGTTTTATCCAGTCATGTTTTGCTGAGTTTAGTTGTGGTTATGTGCTCCTTTAGTCCTGGTGTAGTCTTGATTTTTGCTTGGATAGACCTAGTTTACTGTGAACTTTTATTAACTCAATACATAGATTTTTCTGTTCATTTCTAACTTCGTCAGTATAGTGGCCCCTATAAAATACAAACAGTGTATTAATCAGCATACACATATCAAGGTTCATCCTCTGTGACCTCTCTCCATTCATTTTGATCCATCAGAGCCGGCTGGGTGTTCAAGTCTGGCCCGGTTTGTTGTCTAAGCGAACGATTCATGTGGCGCGTGCTGGCCTTCCCTGGCATCAAAGGGAAGGTATCAGTGGCAAGAATTGACCAGATATCGCAAAGATCAGAGCGTCAGGGGCGTTTGAATTTCATACCGGGACACCAGAAGGGAGCCCTTGGACGGAGATAAAGGAGAGATGAGAGTAAAGTGAATTGCCTTGTGCTTGTTACAGTGCAGACATGAGGCTACAGGCCACAGCTCAAATGACTTTAGAATCACAGCTGCTGTTTTAGCTGTAAAGTGTGAATTAACGCCAATAGAGTAAGTGATTGCCCTGCCAAAAAAAGAACGTCTAGATGAGTTACAATGAGTCTTTTATTCTTCAAAGTGGCACCATAAAGTTTCTGTTGAGCGCCATTAGACTAGACAACAAAGATATGTATTCATCTCTTAGGCTTAGATTTTGTTGAATTGTTTCAGTGTATTTATGATCAGATTACTTCTTTCTTCCGAGCTAAATTATCTGAGGAAAGACAATTGCACTTGAAATAGGGAAAAACAATCTCATTTCATTAGTAGATAATTTAGCTTGTTATAAGAAAAAAACAAAATACTACAACCAGTTACATTACAATTACATTACCTTACTTAATCAATCAATTAACGTATTAATCAGTTGCATATTATGAAATCAAAATGTAATAGATATAAATAGGTACAGTATAAGCCTACTGTGAAGCTGCTTCTCCTTCAAACTTTGTGAATGACTTGAAATCATCTCTACTATTCGTTAATGTGTTTACCGGAGCTATGAAAAGAAATACTCAACGCTGACTTATTAGTGGGCTTTCTAGCATTGCCTTTTTTATGGTGAGCGCTCCCTTTGTATCAACCTGGAGCGGCATCTCTCCACCGGACCCCCCTGTGATTCTTGTACCACTACCACCGGGTGATCAACAACGGAGCTGCTGCTGCGGAGAAGGATGACTTCGGTGTGGCAATGAGGTCTCTCTGCACTCCGGACCTTCTCCGACCTATACTGCTAGTGTTCCTACAAAGTGAAGCTCTCCCGGGAGTCACTCTGTGGAGGATGGAGACATGGAGGCAGGTGAAACTCTTGTGGCAGAGGCACACAGAGCACAGGAAAGGTTAGTTAAATAGGCATCAAGGTGAGGCATTATTGTTCACGTAACCCCAGTGACATTGGCACAAAACTGTGGACCTCTCACCTCTCAAGCCAGCGGTGGAGTATGTGAAGCTCCTGATAAATGGGGAATGAGGACTTTTCTCTTGTATAGTGGATTAAAAAGAAAATATTTTATAGTATGCATTTAGGCCTGTGCTATTGTGTTGGGCGTTGGTGTGTGTTAAACAGGCCATTGTTCACTCCTGGAACTGAGCTTCTTAAATAACTGCAGCACCAGTGCGCTACAGGGTGAGAATGACATCAATTATTTGATCAAAATCATCTCTGGGGGGGGCAGGCAAAAGTTGGGCCAGTGGATGTTCACTAATCTACAGTGGCAATCCGAAAGACACACAGCGCTAGCAAACACGAGGAGAACAGAGCTAACAACCACTTAGCGGCTAATTAGCTGAATAAATAACGTTAATACAATGTGATCAAAACATGTCTATAATAATTTGCCTATCAATGAGTCGAGATGAGTTTTGCATGGTAAAAGTTACACAAACAGACCTGAACTCAGTGATTTCATTATTTGTCTTTTTATTAAAAATATATATAGCAAATGTGTTATGCATATAGTTATTTTATTATTCTGATCTTGCAGGGTGACTGGAAATAAAATGCATCTAATCACACAAAACCTTCATCACGACGTGAAGCTGAAGGAATAAAGTACAATCACGCTGAGAGAGAAAATCATTCAAGTTCAAATGAAAAATCTGCATCTGACACAATAATGCTTCAAGATGAGGCAGAATAATAGAGTTAAGACTAGGAAATATATGGGTATAAGGGTGTGCTGAATGTTAGTATGCAGTATCTTATTTAATTCCTTTTTGGTGGTCATGGGTGGTTGGAACATGTACCCAGCAACTATGGGCCTTGGTAGGGCACACCTTGAACAATGGGCAGTTAGACAAACACTAGCAAAAAAAGTGCATTGTAATATAATTTATAAACCATACAGTCAAACATTGGTGGTGGTGAATTACCTTTGTACTAGGCACAGTTACCCTGGGGCAACATCCACACTAACACATTTAAACAAGGTAGGTGATGTGTCTTGCCCAAGAACACAATGGCAGTATGAACTGACTGGAGTGGCACATTTGTATTCATCCAATTCACCATACCCATGCATGTTTTTGGAAAGTGACCCACAGTGACACAGTGACGATATGCAAACTTCACTCAAAGAAATTGTAGTTGGCTAGCCAGAGGATTGAACCCACAACCTCATTGTTAAGAGAAATCACATATAAAACTGAAATAGTCATAGTCATTCTGCTGCTATATCGAGCCCGCTCTTCTGTTTAGCTGCGGCTCACTTAAATGTGTTAATGATCTGCTAATGACACAAGGCGATAATGAGACAGCAGTGAAAAACACATCTTTACCACTTTTAGCTGAACTGGTACAAAAACATGCACGAGACCATACATGCACGGGGGTATGAATGATCAAGATCATACATGCACGGGGGTATGAATGATTGAGATCACCTCCCGCCCAGGCCGTCAGACGATTGTGACACTTTCTATTTTGATAGAAATCAACTGAGGCTGCTTCAGTGCATGGGGTTCAAGGAAGTCATGTCCTCTTGAGGTTTGAGGATATTCTGCAGAAAATAAAACTGACTCTTATATTGCCTTATAAACACAGAATTGTTCAAATCCAATGCTATGTGGCACTGTACAGCACTATATGATATGTCTGAAAACTAAAGATAATTACATTTTTGGCAAGATTGAGCTATTTACATATTCCTATATTTAGATACCTAATCTTTAAAATAGCAAGTGTTTTGTTGAGTTTTATTATTGTTGAGCTTTTTAGAGGCTGTGTAAAAATATAAAGTTCTATCTGTGATATCAAGGCCTGACTTTTTAAATAGATTTACTCCAAAATGGTCAGAACACAGATAGAACCTGATCATTTTAAGGGGACAAAAATATTGATTAACAATGTGGATTCTCTTTAGGTATTATGGAATTCTTTGTCAAAATCATTCATACGCAAACTGATAAATTGGCCATATTGAATTAGTGCATTATACATATATATTATATAGGATCATGAAAAGTAGCTCTCACTGACACCAGTTTCAAATACTGTGCCTGGGTAAAATCAAAAGACAGTCATATTTGTTCTGAGGAGAGATACCTTATTTTTTCAATAAGGAAATTTTGTTCTCAGTTACATTTACTCAGTTACATTTACTCAGTTACATTTACTCAGTTACATTTACTCAGTTACATTTATTTGAGTAACCTTTTAAATACATAGTACTCCATAGAGTAGCTTTACTGCACAATACCTTTTACTTTTACTTGAGTAATAATATTTTTGAAGTAACTGTACACTTGAGTAAAATCTTTTAAATCTAGAAAGAGTAAGAGTACTTTTACCACCTCTGTGTGTCATGTAAGAACAGCTTTATGTGAAAAATGTGATGATGTGGAAATTCTGTTCCTTGTGCCTTCATTTTTGAAAATATT